>JAHKBH010000550.1:0-25000 GCA_019049505.1 Pachyrhynchus sulphureomaculatus
GTACCGGTTGAACTTGATTATTGTTTACCTTAACATTAACAACGATGGCTTTAACATCGAAAGCAAAGATGTTATTGCTAAACTTACGTTTAACAACATTTAAGTATGGTAAATAGGAGCAAAGCAACTGATATTAATTCGTAATTATTTTATTAACTTAACCTCGATTTTTACCATTTCATATAATTACCAGTCAGTACTTATAAAAGTTTATTTTTCACAGGGTCATGTTCTTTTGTATTATAATTTATTATGCAAAAATTAGATAATAATAATAACAATAATAATTGTCTGCCCTGGTTTCTTCTACTTGGTGAAATCAGCTACCGTGAACTACTGTGAAGTGAGATGGTAAGATGGCTAATGAACTTCAAGGGGCCACGAGTGACATCAGTGACCCATATGAGCTTCAATCGTTTTAATACCCCATGCAATATCGGAAATGTCTGGTGGCGATGGATCAATCCCATCGTTAACTCGAAAACCCGTTGTTACGAGGAACAATGAGGTAGAAGCTCCTGACAACCCATCTCGATCGGATAGAGACGGTGAGCAAGGTGGAGGAGTTGCCGGACGGATGCCTCAACATGACCAAGGACGCTTCGAGTGGACCGATGATTGCTACCTAAAGTCCGAGCCAACGTGTAGAGGATATATGGCCCGTAAGCATTCTTTTTGGTGCCAAAAACGTCTAGAGCATCAAAACATATGGAGCCAAAGATTATGAGACTACGTGGCATATATTCGTAGACTAGGCTACGTTAGAATGCCTCGAGCACAATTTAAGACAGTGGTTCAGCAAATAAATCAGTTCTGTGGAAGATATTCTTCTGAGCAACAATGTTGGACTTTGAATTGTTGTGGCTGTTACTTGATGGAAATTCATAACGAATGTAATGAAAGACTGATATTGCCAAATTTCCACTTTATTTAGTTTCACTGAATCTGTATGACGCGTTTCGCTATACTATAGCTTCTTCTGATATAAAATGATATTTTGTATCAGAAGAAGCTATAGTATAGCGAAACGCGTCATACAGTTTCAGTGAAACTAAATAAAGTGGAAATTTGACAATATCAGTCTTTCGTTACATAACAATGTTGGATTTCACGAGCGAAAGATCAAAATACGTGGAAAAAATATATATAAAGCAACAAGACCTGGAAAATGCTAACGAATGACTTGGAACTGAACTTCCAAAAAATGTATCGATCGAGCCACTAAACAACCCTGTCTACCTTTTTGCCTCAGAATGAAGGCCAAATCAACAACATGGCGATGCAGATAATAGAATAAAGAAAAATGAAAAGCGTGTAGAATACGTTCCAAGAAAAATTCAGGAGGTTGAGCAACAAGCGTCTTGTATTCGGTGTGTGATTGAGTATATAACAACTGGGCGGTCATTCCCAACCAAGGTAAGGAAAATAGCACAGAAACTTCGTCATAGTAATCACACACTTTCTAAAGACTCATGGAACAGTAGTGTCTAGAACGAATACAAGCTGTAATAGTGGTAAAGAAATGCCTCGAAAAGGCAATAAAATCTGTTGCCGATAATAGGGTTTTCTAAACACAACCATCTCGCTTACTTGAGAAGGAGACACCCAAAGTTAAAACACCATCATCCATAAAACAAGTAACCACATTCTAGAAGGATATTTATGAGGCAAAGAAACGATTAAACGCTGACACTCCTGACCTATATTGCTTCGGGACTTACTGGTTACAGTTTTAATAGCAGAACGAAGTTAATTATGCGATCACAAAGGAAGATATGTCACCGATCAGGCACTTAATGTATTGTTACAAAATATTCACTTGCTTATCTACAACGATTACACAGGACCACATAATTTTTTTTTTGTCAGTTTACTTTAACTACAGTAGGTCTATGTTATGTTTTTTTTGGGTCGCTGATCACAAATTCGTCCGTTTTGGTCAATCGTATCTAGATTTTGCATAAAACAGCCACAAAATTAACAAAAATGAGCTCAAAATGAGATTTTCATTTGAAACACTCTTATTCAAAAACGAAGGTTGCTATCAAATTCTCTGAACTGCACGTGGTAAAGAATGCTCTTTTTTATAATCCTGTCAAGGCCTGATGTCGGTATCTGCTAAGGAAAAATTTTAAATGATAAAAACCATCGCATTATAGCCGAGAACGTCGAAATTTTAAAATAAATAAAAATTGAAACACTGTTATTCAAAAACGAAGGTTGCTATCAAATTCTCTGAACTGCACGTGGTAAAGAATGCTCTTTTTTATAATCCTGTCAAGGCCTGATGTCGGTATCTGCTAAGGAAAAATTTTAAATGATAGAAACCATCGCATTATAGCCGAGAACGTCGAAATTTTAAAATAAATAAAAATTGAAACACTGTTATTCAAAAACGAAGATTGCTATCAAATTCTCTGAGCTGCACGTGGTAAAGAATGATGCTTTTTATAATCCTGTCAAGGCCTGATGTCGGTATCTGCTAAGGAAAAATTTTAAATGATAAAAACTATCGCATTATAGAAGAGAACGTCGAAATTTTAAAATAAATAAAAATTGAAACACTGTTACTCAAAAACGAAGGTTGCTATCAAATTCTCTGAACTGCACGTGGTAAACAATGCTCTTTTTTATAATCCTGTCAAGGCCTGATGTCGGTATCTGCTAAGGAAAAATTTTAAATGATAAAAATCATCGCATTATAGCCGAGAACGTCGAAATTTTAAAATAAATAAAAATTGAAACACTGTTATTCAAAAACGAAGATTGCTATCAAGTTCTCTGAACTGCACGTGGTAAAGAATGATTCTTTTTATAATCCTGTCAAGGCCTGATGTCGGTATCTGCTAAGGAAAAATTTTAAATGATAAAAACTATCGCATTATAGCCGAGAACGTCGAAATTTTAAAATAAATAAAAATTGAAACACTGTTATTCAAAAACGAAGGTTGCTATCAAATTCTCTGAACTGCACGTGGTAAAGAATGCTCTTTTTTATAATCCTGTCAAGGTCTGATGTCGGTATCTGCTAAGGAAAAATTTTAAATGATAAAAACCATCGCATTATAGCCGAGAACGTCGAAATTTTAAAATAAATAAAAATTGAAACACTGTTATTCAAAAACGAACGTTGCTATCAAATTCTCTGAACTGCACGTGGTAAAGAATGCTCTTTTTTATAATCCTGTCAAGGCCTGATGTCGGTATCTGCTAAGGAAAAATTTTAAATGATAAAAACCATGGCATTATAGCCGAGAACGTCGAAATTTTAAAATAAATAAAAATTGAAACACTGTTATTCAAAAACGAAGGTTGCTATCAAATTCTCTGAACTGCACGTGGTAAAGAATGCTCTTTTTTATAATCCTGTCAAGGCCTGATGTCGGTATCTGCTAAGGAAAAATTTTAAATGATAAAAACCATCGCATTATAGCCGAGAACGTCGAAATTTTAAAATAAATAAAAATTGAAACACTGTTATTCAAAAATGAAGATTGCTATCAAGTTCTCTGAACTGCACGTGGTAAAGAATGATTCTTTTTATAATCCTGTCAAGGCCTGATGTCGGTATCTGCTAAGGAAAAATTTTAAATGATAAAAACCATCGCATTATAGCCGAGAACGTCGAAATTTTAAAATAAATAAAAATTGAAACACTGTTATTCAAAAACGAAGATTGCTATCAAATTCTCTGAAATGCACGTGGTAAAGAATGATGCTTTTTATAATCCTGTCAAGGCCTGATGTCGGTATCTGCTAAGGAAAAATTTTAAATGATAAAAACTATCGCATTATAGAAGAGAACGTCGAAATTTTAAAATAAATAAAAATTGAAACACTGTTATTCAAAAACGAAGGTTGCTATCAAATTCTCTGAACTGCACGTGGTAAACAATGCTCTTTTTTATAATCCTGTCAAGGCTTGATGTCGGTATCTGCTAAGGAAAAATTTTAAATGATAAAAACCATCGCATTATAGCCGAGAACGTCGAAATTTTAAAATAAATAAAAATTGAAACACTGTTATTCAAAAACGAAGGTTGCTATCAAATTCTCTGAACTGCACGTGGTAAAGAATGCTCTTTTTTATAATCCTGTCAAGGCCTGATGTCGGTATCTGCTAAGGAAAAATTTTAAATGATAAAAACCATCGCATTATAGCCGAGAACGTCGAAATTTTAAAATAAATAAAAATTGAAACACTGTTATTCAAAAACGAAGATTGCTATCAAATTCTCTGAACTGCACGTGGTAAAGAATGATTCTTTTTATAATCCTGTCAAGGCCTGATGTCGGTATCTGCTAAGGAAAAATTTTAAATGATAGAAATCATCGCATTATAGCCGAGAACGTCGAAATTTTAAAATAAATAAAAATTGAAACACTGTTATTCAAAAACGAAGATTGCTATCAAATTCTCTGAACTGCACGTGGTAAAGAATGATGCTTTTTATAATCCTGTCAAGGCCTGATGTCGGTATCTGCTAAGGAAAAATTTTAAATGATAAAAACCATCGCATTATAGCCGAGAACGTCGAAATTTTAAAATAAATAAAAATTGAAACACTGTTATTCAAAAACGAAGGTTGCTATCAAATTCTCTGAACTGCACGTGGTAAAGAATGCTCTTTTTTATAATCCTGTCAAGGCCTGATGTCGGTATCTGCTAAGGAAAAATTTTAAATGATAAAAACCATCGCATTATAGCCGAGAACGTCGAAATTTTAAAATAAATAAAAATTGAAACACTGTTATTCAAAAACGAAGATTGCTATCAAATTCTCTGAACTGCACGTGGTAAAGAATGATTCTTTTTATAATCCTGTCAAGGCCTGATGTCGGTATCTGCTAAGGAAAAATTTTAAATGATAGAAATCATCGCATTATAGCCGAGAACGTCGAAATTTTAAAATAAATAAAAATTGAAACACTGTTATTCAAAAACGAAGATTGCTATCAAATTCTCTGAACTGCACGTGGTAAAGAATGATGCTTTTTATAATCCTGTCAAGGCCTGATGTCGGTATCTGCTAAGGAAAAATTTTAAATGATAAAAACCATCGCATTATAGCCGAGAACGTCGAAATTTTAAAATAAATAAAAATTGAAACACTGTTATTCAAAAACGAAGGTTGCTATCAAATTCTCTGAACTGCACGTGGTAAAGAATGCTCTTTTTTATAATCCTGTCAAGGCCTGATGTCGGTATCTGCTAAGGAAAAATTTTAAATGATAAAAAACCATCGCATTATAGCCGAGAACGTCGAAATTTTAAAATAAATAAAAATTGAAACACTGTTATTCAAAAACGAAGATTGCTATCAAATTCTCTGAACTGCACGTGGTAAAGAATGATTCTCTTTTTTATAATCCTGTCAAGGCCTGATGTCGGTATCTGCTAAGGAAAAATTTTAAATGATAAAAATCATCGTATTATAGCCGAGAACGTCGAAATTTTAAAATAAATAAAAATTGAAACACTGTTATTCAAAAACGAAGATTGCTATCAAATTCTCTGAACTGCACGTGGTAAAGAATGATGCTTTTTATAATCCTGTCAAGGCCTGATGTCGGTATCTGCTAAGGAAAAATTTTAAATGATAAAAACCATCGCATTATAGCCGAGAACGTCGAAATTTTAAAATAAATAAAAATTGAAACACTGTTATTCAAAAACGAAGGTTGCTATCAAATTCTCTAAACTGTACGTGGTAAAGAATGCTCTTTTTTATAATTCTGTCAAGGCCTGATGTCGGTATCTGCTAAGGAAAAATTTTAAATGATAAGAACCATCGCATTATAGCCGAGAACGTCGACATTTTAAAATAAATAAAAATTGAAACACTGTTATTCAAAAACGAAGGTTGCTATCAAATTCTCTGAACTGCACGTGGTAAACAATGCTCTTTTTTATAATCCTGTCAAGGCCTGATGTCGGTATCTGCTAAGGAAAAGTTTTAAATGATAAAAATCATCGCATTATAGCCGAGAACGTCGAAATTTTAAAATAAATAAAAATTGAAACACTGTTATTCAAAAACGAAGATTGCTATCAAGTTCTCTGAACTGCACGTGGTAAAGAATGATTCTTTTTATAATCCTGTCAAGGCCTGATGTCGGTATCTGCTAAGGAAAAATTTTAAATGATAAAAACTATCGCATTATAGCCGAGAACGTCGAAATTTTAAAATAAATAAAAATTGAAACACTGTTATTCAAAAACGAAGGTTGCTATCAAATTCTCTGAACTGCACGTGGTAAAGAATGTTCTTTTTTATAATCCTGTCAAGACCTGATGTCGGTATCTGCTAAGGAAAAATTTTAAATGATAAAAACCATCGCATTATAGCCGAGAACGTCGCAATTTTAAAATAAATAAAAATTGAAACACTGTTATTCAAAAACGAAGATTGCTATCAAATTCTCTGAACTGCACGTGGTAAAGAATGATCCTTTTTATAATCCTGTCAAGGCCTGATGTCGGTATCTGCTAAGGAAAAATTTTAAATGATAAAAACCATCGCATTATTCAAGGTGTATTCCGGAATGATCAAATTCGCCATATACCCGCTACTTTTGGGGTCTGCAGATATTACTTCAATGTCCCAAATAGGTTTTGACAGTGAATATATGTTCTGCAACTGTCAAGTGCCAAAATGCCTTGACGAAGAGATTCTATATTGCTAATGCAACCGTGCTACCTGATGCTATTGCAAAAATATCATCTAAGAGCTATCAAGTTTACTTTGGCAGCTGTCAAGTTTCCTTTGACAACTGTGAAGTTTACTTTGATAGCCGTCACAGAGGGGGTAAGAGTATAAGGAATATTGACCCATTCGACGATATGGAGTATTTGCCCTGACTTGACAGTTTCATTTGCCATTTGACAGCTGTCAAATTACACTCGTAGCTGCCAATTAGCTTGCGTGGATATCAGTACTGCAATAAAATCGATGAAAGCATAAGGCGTAGTATCTTTCTCAAAAATCTAAACTATCAGAATATCCCCATGGCCTTGACAGTTCTGTTTAGCAGTACTAGCTGTCAACTTAAACTTGAGAGCTGTCAAACAACATTTTATATGTTAGGACCGTTACCAGAGCCACCAAGATCATATAGTATACAGGGATTTTAAGAGAAGAGAGTAACCCTATCATCATGACAGTGTTGATTGCCATTTGGCAGCTCTCAAATTACACTCACAGCTGCCAATTAGCTTGCGTGGATATCAGGACTAGAACAGTGCCGATGACAACATAAGGCATATTGTTCTTGCCAACTATTTAGAAGGTTCTCACGGGTTTGCAAGCTTTGTCCATCATTTGACAGCTGTTGAAGTGTACTTAAGTGCTGTTAATTAACATATTATGTCAGGCTCCTTACTATAAACAATCCAACCATTATAATAACATGATTTTTCAATTAATTAGAATATCCGTATTGTTTTGACAATTTCATTCACGATGAAATCTCATTTTGAGCTTATTTTTACCAATTTTATGGCTATTTTATGCAAAATTCAGATGTGATGGCTGAAAACGGACCTCGAATTCGTGATCAGCGGTCCAAAAAACATGTCCCAAATCTACTGGATTTAAAGTAAATTAACAAAAAAATTTTTTTGTGGTCCTGCGTTATCTACCACGGTCCTTCATGATTTCAGGGAGCAGCAAAAGTTACAAGGAGAACCCCCTGACCTTAAGATTTCGTGCAATACAAAAGAAATTTGTCCATGGTATGGACTGACTATAGAAAAGCGTTTGACACAACTTTTCACGAACTGATCCTCCTGTTAGGAAGGTGAAAAGGGGTTCCCCGGTTGACTAACTGTATAAAACATTTAATGCTGCTTTGGAAAACTAAATTTATCATCACGTCAGGTACTCAAAAGTTAGAAATTGAACCGGCACTTTTAAAAGAGAAGTCTTTTAAAGTGACTCATTATGCCCACTTGTATTCTGTATTTCGCTGCTTTCTCTCTCAGTTTCTCTACGCCAAATCCGTGGGTATAACTGTGGTCTACCAGGAGATTGTAGTCAGAGCGTCACTTACCTATTTTATACGGATGATGGGTATGCTGTTTCAGAACGAGATCCAAATCAATCACTTACAGTAGTTGAAGAATACACGCGTGATATTGGTACAGAATTTAGATTGGAAAAATGTGCCATTATTAAGCTCGACAGAGGACACTATCGTGAACATGCAGAGAACATGCAGAGAACATGCAGTTAACTGATGGTAACATTATATACTATTCAGATGCCGACGAAACGTACAACTATTTAGACATTGCACAACATCGCATGCAAGATACAGCAACTAATAAAACAAAACTCCGCAGCAAGTATATGAAACGACTAAAAGACTTAATAAAGTTGCTGCTACCAATATCCTGGCTATACCGGTACTTCTTTATTCCTTTGAAGTAGTCAAATGGACGAAAGCAGAACTGTAACATTGGGATGTTAAGACACGAAAAATCATGTATATGAATAGAAGGCTTCATCTTCAATCCTCTCTTCCTCGAATATAACTTTCACGTCATCAAGACCGAGGAGGACTTATGAGTATCTGTATAATCGAATCGTCGTGACGCTACCGTGTAAGGTAGCAAAGAGTTCCGATTCGTTTCTGGAATTGGTTTGTGGCCATGAACGGAGAGGAGTGGGGAGTCTTTCGGATGTAGGAAGAAAACTGGATCTGGCAGTAAAGTTTAACGACGTCATCGAACAACAAAATGATGAGATTAATATCCTACATTTAGAACCACCTAGACTTAAAGATAGTCATTAAAATAGCAGCAAAACAACAATTTTGTAACCATCACATAGAAAAACACTAAGATGGAGTGTTTTATAGGAATATCGATTCACTGCAACTATCGAAAAAACTAACATATAGTTTTCTACAGCAAGTCAGAGACCGAAGGATTTTTACTAGCTTGTCAGGATGGCATGATTAATTCCATATTGTATCCAGTCGATTTATCGAACTAGCTGACATTAAGTGTAGGGCATGCTACAAAGAACCCGAATCACTGATGAAATTACCTTCAGGGTGGCCTGTTCATGCCGTATCATCTTATATCTTAGATATTCGTACGGTATTAATGACGTTTCTAGACTGGCGTATCTTCCGTGAGAGATCGCGTTGGCTGTAGAAAGTGACAGGTGAGGCCTTTACTGAAGTTGTGTTTGCAGGCCAACAAACCTGATATAGTGCTTTTTTTCTATAAAACCGCAAAGAAAATTTATGTAATTCAGGTTTCCGCACCTACAACTAATAAATGTAGCAATCAAAGAGGAGGAAAAGAAAGTACAAAGATTTAAATTACGAACTTCGCACTTTGTTCTCCCGATATTCAATAACTATGGTAGTCCTAATCATCGGAGTTTTAAGAGGAGTTAAGCATACATTCTCAAAGAACCTGAAGAAGATAACGGCTTGCTGTGCCACGGCTTCGGTAGCAATAAGGATACAGAGGGCAGTTATGCTTGGTTTTCTTAGATTGCTCAGATAGATGAGTTTGGTCGATGGTCACTAGCCGAACGAACCTGAACTAACCTGATCATTTTCGGACCACACTGCATGACTTCCTGTGTGGGTCGGAGCCATAAGATTTGTCGCGTCGGATTCTTTTTTTCTTTTCTAGATAATAATAATTATACTAACTGTCCTGTAACTTGAAAATAAAATAAATCTATAAAAATTTTTACGAAAAAAAACACCCTTGGGCATAGGAAAAAAGCTTATTTTGTAGCAAAAATAAATAATCAATTTATAAAACATCTATTTAAGGATCTTAAGAGATTAAATATTTATTCAATTAAAACTTTTAATTAACTGCTGCAAACGCAAAGTAAATTAGACGATATAAGGAAATACTTTATGAAATCTTCAAAAACTGGCAGTCTTTTATAAATTTTTTAGCGAAAAATTTTTAAATTTAAAAAAAGAAAATGTTGAAATCTTTAAATATATCTTAGTAGGTTTTGTCTATAAAACCATTTCTTCAGTAAAATCCTGTGCGATAAAGACAGCATAAGTTTGCGTATGCAATTACTTTGCTATTCTGTTATACTGCCATAAGTTACACACCTTATAAAATATAACGTACATCTTTTGATGTCTGGAAAGTCACTCGTATAACGTCATTACGTTGCCTAAATAGGGAGCTCTAATGATCTAAAATGAAGCTGAATTCTTCTAAGGAATTTCGTGTAATAAGTGTGGTACAGTGATATGCTGAACAACAAGTTTGTCAAAGAGTGGGATGCCAGGAATCAGTTAGTCCAAAAGTTTTATAAGGCGATTTGACTCAGAATACTGCAAGTAAACAGTGAAGACCTGAAGATAGTCGCAAGAATCCCTATAGAACCCTGACGCCGAAGTGGGTACCTCACTCGTATTGAGCGCAAATATGATCCAGACGCCAGATGGAGCTTAAAGGCGAGACAGACCGCTCTTCATCCAATTACGTCTTGCCTAGCAATCACGAGGGAGAAATAAACTCATGTAGAATATTCAATAACTTTGGATCAGCGGTGTGTTCAACACGGCCATCACTGTCATTGATGATTTTGGATGGTGTCTCTTGTGAGTTTACCTTCGACCTCTTATTTGGAATATATATTTCTCATTTTAAAGAGAGTAGTCATTTTTATTAGATAACAGCAATATTTATATTTCTTTCAAAGAGGTAGATGCAATAAATTTCGTAGCTACTTGAAAAGGTGGTATTCAGTTCGTCAATTCTTTATCAGTAAAATAATGTCTTTTTCCAATTTGAGTAATTCTTCTCATGCTATTTGGTTAGTGAAATACATTCTTGTGAGAATTTAATTTATAATTTCAAGAATTAGTAGTAACGAGCTATATCAGGCGAACATTTTCTAGGAAAATATCGATAAGAGTCAAGTCGATAGCTTTACTTCGATGCTCTTTAGTTTTGATGAGTTTTGAGTACCCAATTAGGAAAATTTCTTCTAGATATAATGTAACGGATACTAAGTGTACTTAGAAGTATAGCTCTAAACATGGAAGTAATATTTCATGGCTGGCTTTTCAGTCTGGTATAGTATTAAAAACAATTGTAGAATAAGGAACAGCTAAGTCAGGACCTTTGCTAAGCACTTTTTATAGGTGGTAAATTGAATTGTATTGACTGACTTTCTTAAAATTATTATTTAAAGTAAATATTTTTCACGGTGTCGGCTCCTCCCAGAAGTATTTACGGTCTGCGCCACTGAACGGCATTGAAATATATAGTATTATAGGAGTTCAGTACTATACTACAAGTTAATAATGGAGATTTTGAATCAACTGGATGGCAAAATAGAAAGGGGGAATAGGGTCTAAGGTATAATACGAGGATAAGTAAAAAATTAGAAGTTACACAATACTTACTGAGATCTACTTGACTGGATACATCCTTCAGCATAAAACATAACAGTCCAAATAATGACACAATTATTCTTAACATTTTTAGCCTAATAACTGCTAGTTTGGCAATTTTCCTTATTTTTACTTAGCAGAATTGTTTTAATTTCTTGATATCAGGGTTATTTTTGAGCAAATATTGGTTATGGCACTAAAAAAAATGGAAAAAAATTACGTGTTCATATTAATACAACAACATTTAACGAACACCTAATATAACCAAAAATAACCTGTCAAGTGCAAGTTGAACTTGCGCAATTAGTGTTCCGTACGTTTGGATTGATTCAGCCGATACTTGATGGAGATCCATAACTAGAAGTTTTGCAAAAAGTAAAACACTACTTAAATTTCCATTAAATTTTTTATTTTTAACACCATGACATGTTTCGCTGTACGACAGCTTCTTCAGATGGTTTGTTGCAAACCATCTGAAGAAGCTGTCGTACAGCGAAAACATGTCATGGTGTTAAAAATAAAAAATTTAGTGGACATTTAAGTAGTATTTTACTTCTTGCAAAACTTCTAGTTCCGTACGTTGATTGCTTTTAAAATAAAAAAAAAACGGTCAAGTGCAAATTGAACTTGCACAATTAGTATTCAGTACGTTAATTGCTTTTAAAATAAAAAAAATTGTTACGGTGTTATAAAATGATCAGTGACTTCACAAAACACACTCCAAATGAGTTTTCAACAAAGTTTCTTTCCAATCTTTACTGAAAACTGATGACCTTAAAATTTTTGTTTTTATATACCAGATAAATTATTAAAGGTAATGCACTCGTGATAATTTTCATTCAATCTATACCCCGTGGAGGATATTCCAGAATTTTTTCAAAATTTTTTGATCAGTGCTTTTCGAGATAAGGTAGGGGAACAGCCATTTTTCGCGATTTTTTAAAAATAATACAAGTATTACATTATATATATATTTTTTACTCGTGTTTTCACAAGCTTTCATTTGACACCACACTCGATGACCTAGTAAAAATTTTTTTTTTTAATTTCCGATTTCAACCCTCAAAACTAACCCCTTAAGTCAAAATTTAACTTTCAAAACTACACGGCTCTGATGAGGCCTCAATTCCTATATTAGTACCAAATTTCAACTTTCTATGTCAAATAGTTTCGGAGAAAATCGGATGTGACAGACAGACAGACACCGAAGTGATCTTATAAGTCTTCCGTACGGAACACTAAAAATTGTTACTTCTCAAAACACACCTCAAATGAGTTTTCAACAAAGTTTGTTTCCAATCTTTACTGAAAACTGATGACCTTGAAATTTTTGTTTTTTTATATATCAGATACATTGTTAACGGTAATCCACTCGTGACAATTTTCGTTTAATCTACAGCCCATAGAGAATATTCCAGAATTTTTTCAAAATTCTTTGATAAATACTTTTCGAGATAAGGGGGGTGAGAGCGATTTTTCGCGAGTTTTTAAAAATAATACAAAGAAAAGTATGCGCAAGTATTGCATTACATATATATATTTTACTCGTGTTTTCACAAGCTTTCATTTGACACCACACTCGATGACCTAGTAAAAATTTTTTTTTTTTACTTCCGATTTCACCTCCCAAAACTAACCTCTTAAGTCAAAATTTAACTTTTAAAACTACATGGCTTTGATGAAGCCATCAATTCCTATATTATTACCAAATTTCAACTTTCATTGACAAATAGTTTCGGAGAAAATCGGGGTGTGACAGACAGACGGATAGACAGACAGACAGACAGACACCGAAGTCATCTTATAAGTGTTCCGTATTGTACACTAAAAATGATAAACCGCGATTAGACCACCAACTACTTTTATGCTTTTGAACTATTGCAAATTAAAGAAAATTTTAACATGCGAGGGTGGCTCAGTAAGTACCCGTGCTAGAATTGAAGATGCCATTTTTTTCAAAAACAAATTTGTTATTTTTCAACGTAGTCCCCTTTTAGGTATATACACTTTTCCCAACGTCCTTGCCCCCCAAAAAATAGGAATTATCCAACTCCTATGCAGTTTGGCGGCGACAAACTCCGAATAAATATGCTGGAGCATTGTCGTGGTGAAACAGCACATTCTGCTTCACTAAATGGGGCTACATTTCCTTTAATTTCTTGTTGAAGCGGTCCAATAACTCACTATACTATAGTTCAGTGATCGTTCTTTGTTTTTCTAAGAAGTAAATGAGTACGATGCCTTTTGCATCTCAAAAAATCGTCGCCATAACTTTTCCGGCCGATGGGACCGCCTTCGCCTTCTTTGGAGCAGACTCACCGGAAGCAACCCTTTGTTTTGATTGTTTCTTGATTTCGGGTTTATAATGATGAATCCAGGTCTCATCGACGGTGATAATTCGACTTAAATTGCTCCAAACACAGCTTCGAAGTTGAAAACCGCACCCGCTTGTTGTCAACAGTGAGCAATTGCGGCATCCATGGGGCCGACAACTTTTTCATAGCCAACCTGTCATGTACAATATTAATTACCGTTTCCGTCGAAATACTTATGGCTTCTGCTAATTCGCGCACTTCGTCCGACGATCGGCGAGAATCATGTCCTAGACTTTTTCAATAATTTCCTCAGTAACCACATCTGATGGACGATCCTCGTCAAAAACGGATATTCGGCCACGTTTAAATTCGTTAAACCAATATCTGGCTGCTGTTATTGATGGCGAAGGGTCCCCATAAACAGCATCCAATTTCGCTTTTATCACACGTTTTCCCATCCAAAAGCAAAAAGCGAATGACTGAACGATAATGTACTTTTTCGATCTTAGCGACAAACACGTTACACTACTAACTGAAATGATTGCCAAATGCAAACTAACCTATGAATCAGAATCAAATTTTTTTTGGTGTCATCTATTAGATGACAGCACAAGATGGTAACATAAACTTGCCTTAGTAGCGTCATCTGTCTTCAAACACGGGCACTTATTGAACCACCCTCGTACATGTCTTTCAACATTTTAGTGTTTTCACTCTTGCTTAATGTCATTGCCTCATTTTTAGATTTAAACTCATAGACACAATAAGGTTCTTGGAGCCGAGAGGAAGTGCACGAATGCGAAGGGTATTTTTTCAGGCGAAACAGAAGACCCTAAATGTGTGAAGATAATGGAGCCTATGGATTTCGTCAAACATGAGCTGATAGGGACTAGGACTTCTCGCCTCCTTCTTTAACTACACCACTGAGTTGCTTTAAACTAAGCTAAGGATTTGCTAATGATTTCGGACATATTAATACGATATTTCTTTTTTATTCATTAAATAGCAAGAATACGAAATAGTATCGAGTAGCGTCGATAAGTGGTGGTAGGTACATTCCTACCGACGCTGCATGTCAAGTTCCAACTTGCTAGATCGCTCGGTTTGTTCTGTATGGACGTTTGCATAAACATCTACGAAACGATACAAAAAAAGAGCAGGGCAAGTCAATGAAATTTTGTTTTAAACTCTGGAAAAAATGCTACGGAAATGTATGAAATGATTCAAAATACATTTCGGAAGATCTTCGACGCTTGAAATCATTTTCAAAGTTCAATAAGTTATTCGTCAAGTTCATCGTCGAGCAATTTTGAGCATCTCTGATGAAGTTGTAACATTCATTTTTTCCTAGATTTTAAGACCATGTAATGTTACTGATTTTTCACTTCAAATTGTACTTATTTTCATTTTTGTATCGAACGGTATATTAATCAAAGATTCCAAGCCGTTCGGTATATTAGTGTGCTGTGCGGGTTTCTGACCGAATCTATCGGCACGCAGGGATTGGTTGAAAATGTGTATCCGGATTTTTGGTTCCGGCGTCGCGATATTACCGAGAGAAGGCCCACGACTTATTTAAGGGTCCGAAGAACTACTGTCGGAGCTGAGTACCATCAAGCCGCAGCCAGGCGAATTTTCATCGGAGCCGCCAAGAAGCTTCCTTCGACGGAGCTGCAGTAAAGGCTCATTACAACAATCATGAGAGCTAAATAATGCACAAGTTTTTTAACGAAAAGCCGTAGTGGGCTCTCTAAGTGTTTACTAGAAAAGTGTGAAATCGGTCGTGTTCCATCGAGGCCGAAATAAAAACAGTAAGTTACCAAAACATCCTTTCATAGACTTATCCCTGAGTAGTGCCTTAACAGCAATATGAACTGACTAAAAAGTGAAGTGAAAAGCACTATTTTTCGTGTTCGGGAGTAGTCAGAGTTTAGAATTTAAATGTCATAACTACCAGTTAGGCTAAAATTTTTTGGTAATCCTGTAAAACTGCAAAGGTTAGAACTTTTTATTTTTAAAAACTTGAATAAATTTTCTTTTTGTTGATTTAAAGCTAGTGTCTCACTGAATACCTATCTTACTTTTCAGGATAAGAACGGCTGTACCAAACTGATTTTTTTATTTACCAACAGTACACCCTTTCAGCATTTTTTCATTTTTTTAGCTGAAGTTAGATCCTTTCTATTTTAAAATGAATGGTGCCCAAAAAGTCGTACAGCTGAGGTTTCTTTAAAATAGAAAATAATTCCAAAAAAGACGTACAAAAAATTATCTCTTACCCATATCTCCCTACCAAAGAAAACTGAGCTGGTGTGTGTTTAATTTCTTTAGTTCTTTTAAAATCAGGATTCACTCGATTCATTATCAGAAATTAAAGCGGGGCTGCAAGAAAATTGCGCTCAAGCTTGGGGCATCCAATATTCAAACGGTACAAAATTGCGTTCAAGTGTGGGACAAACAACTTCTCACAGGGTACAAAAAAAAAAAGATGCCTCAAACTGAGGACAATTTGGCAGGTTACAAAATAGCGCTGTCAACGCGGGGCTTTTGGAATTTTATTTTTTAAAGGGTTCAGTGTACTAGCTTTCGAACAAAGTAAAAGCTCTAACTTTGCAGATATTTTTATTTCATAATATTTATTAAACGAAACTACATTATAGCAGTAAGACAAAAGCAGGAAATTTGTAGAATTTTTTATTTCAATTTATCTGATGATGGTATAGATATTTGAATTTTGTTAATAGACTCTAAGATAAGTGATCCCTGTTTTTTTCTTAAAAGCTAGCTTTATAGTTCAGATTAGCAGATGTGCTGGTTTACTTTAATTTTTTGCAGTGTTAGATTTATTTTGCGGTTAACCGAACAAAAAACTGTTCTTTCTTCTCACCGATGTTTTGCATGAATATTAAAAATACTTAGCTGATACGAAACGATATCTGGAGATTTTTTTTTTGTTGAAAATTCTTAACATATTTGGTAAAAGAATTTTAATACAAGGCGATACTAGAAATTTTTTTTGAAATTGTCGAAGATTTTTTAAATGTTTGGTAAAGAAGTTGACATATTTTAAGTGCCTTTACATATTTTTTTTTTTTTTTTTGACTATTAGGAGCACAGGAGAAATATTTTCAAGACTTTTTAAACAGTTCTTTTAAATTTTATTCATTTATCATGGAAGCCTTCAATTTTAAAGTCAATCACCTACTGGAATATGAGTTAGACTATGAACTGAAAATCCGTCGTACTTTCTCAGAACGTCCGGTCGCGGATAAAAGAAAGATTCTAACGAGGATCTTAAGTAAAGAAATTAATGAGCCCGGAAAAACGATAAAAATAGGGGATGACACTCTGTCTTTTAAAGAAGAAACGGCTGGTATCGAAAAGAGTTTAAACTCTATCCAAAACTTAATCGATAGTTATGACGGCGATCCAAATGATTCACTTGTACACCGGGTTAAGTCACGTTTATCGCATGTAGCGGGTCGCGTACAAAGAATTCCCATGCCGGATGACGAAGAGGAAGCGTCGAAGTTTTCCAAATATGTTCAGGAAACAATAGCTACGTGTGTGCTCATGGAAGCAAATCTTGCAGAAAAGATAGCTCCTGGTCATGAGTTACCACAGTTGCCTATTACAACCCCAGTCATAAACGTACCAGCTCCAATCGTGAATTGCGCAGCCAGAAATATTCCTGTCAGCGAATGGCAATTGAAATTTAATGGAGACTCAAAGAGACTCTATCCTTTTTTGGAGAGGCTGACTGAAATAGCACAAGCTAGGAAAGTATCGGAAGATGAACTTTTCAGCTCTGCTGTTGAATTTTTCACTGGCGATGCCTTCATTTGGTTTAGAAGCATAAAATCAAGTGTCAACGACTGGCATTCCTTAGTAGATAGGCTAAAGAAGGACTTCTTGCACTGTGATGATGATGAAGAATTGTGGTCGGAAATAAAGAGGAGGCGACAAAAGAAGAATGAGTCCACTGTGATTTTTATTGCCCACATGGAATCTTTATTTGGTAGGTTGTCCACCAAGCCTTTGGAAAGTACCAAAGTTAAATTTATACGGAGGAATATTCTGCCTAGTTTCGTCAATCGGTTAGCTCTACTAGATATTAATTCGGTAGCCGAACTCGCCGGGTTATGTAGAAAACTTGAAGAGTCCGATTATTTGTTGGAAAAGAGCAGACCAAAAAGCGAAACTAATATACATCAAGTAGAGTATAATCCAAATGGCCGAAGTGGAGTCTCGACAAATAAGGTTGGGAATGTAAATCGGAACCCTAGGAGTAACCAGAAAACGGGTAAAAGAAAAGATAATGACTCTAAAATTAGCGACACTGCAGCTAAAGTGAACAACAAGCCGGTTTCACCTAAGGCAATTTTCACGTGTTGGAATTGCACAGGCCCGAATCACGCTTACTAAAATTGTACAGCACCAAAGAGGGTATTTTGTTTCAAATGTGGAACAACTGGTGTGAGACTAACATCATGCCCCAAATGTACAAAAAACGAGTAAGGACGGTATTTTACCGAGGCGGATACCCTAAGTCCCACAAAAAAGCCTCTAATCATTCGGCTAAGTCACAAGCTCACGTTCGCAGTAAAGCCCCTAATCCAAAACGTTCTAGAAACACGGATGGACAAAAATATTCCAATAAATCAGATTGGACTAAATGGTTACAAAAAGTTTCTGATTTTTTTAAGTCTAATAAAAATTCTCCTTCTCAAGTTAAAACTCCTGCTTCTCCAAATGGTCACATGTCTCCTTTATTCGTGCATAAATATTCAGATAATAGACCGCATATAAAGATAAATCTATTAGGTGCCCATTTCTCGGCTTTATTTGACTCTGGTGCAAATGCCTCCGTTATAGGTCAGAATGGTATTAAAATTTTAAGTCGTTTAAGTATAAAAATATGCCATGTCAAAAATAGAAGTGTTACCACTGCAGATGGCAGCCGTCTAAAAGTTTTAGGTACGGTAGAGTTGCCGCTAGTCTGCAATGGTCATTGTTTAGTAATCTCTGCTCTAGTAGTACCTTCTCTATCACATACTTTGGTTTTAGGATGTGATTTTGCACAAAAATTCGGAATTCTAGTAAATTTTAAAAATAATTCGTGGTATCCACAGTCCCTAGAAGTCAACTCTCAAACAAGTTTTAAAGATTGTTATTCAGAAAGTTCTATAGAAAACCTTTTCTCGCGTCTATGTACCCTAGATGATCTCTCGCGGACGGAACGCTTAAAAGCAGAAAAAGTAATAAGCTCTTTCAATGAAATAAGTAGTAAAGATAGGTTAGGCCGAACGAATAAAATCAACATGTCTATAGATACGGCTGATGCCAGTCCTGTAAAGACAAGGCCCTTCGCCATGTCTCCTTATATGTCAAAAGTATTAAACAAAGAGTTAGACGAAATGTTGAAACTCGGAGTGATTGAAGAATCAAACAGTCCCTGGTGTTCTCCAATCTTATTGGTGAAAAAGGCCGATGGACAGTATCGTCTGTGCTTTGACGGAAGAAAGCTCAACGAGGTCAGCAAATTTGATAACTATCCATTACCGAACATCGACAGAATTTTGACATCACTCAGGAATGCTAAGTATGTATCTTCGATAGATCTTAGAAAGGCTTTCTGGCAAATTCCTTTAGACAAATCCTCTAAGGAAAAGACCGCTTTTGCAGTAGTAGGCCGAGGTCTATTTCAGTTCGTCACTATGCCGTTTGGTCTAAAGAACGCTGCTCAAACTCAGCAACGTTTAGTAGACGCTATATTTGGTCCGAAATATGAGCCACATATTTTTACCTATCTCGATGATATTTTAGTAACATCGGAAGACTTCGAATCGCATATTCGCTTACTTAAAGAAGTAAAAAATAAATTGAAAGAGGCCGGACTGACGATAAATTTGAGCAAATGAGATTTTTTCAAAACTTCTCTAAAGTTTTTAGGCTATATTGTAGGCTCAAATTCCTTGTGTACCGACCCGGATAAAGTAGCAAGCATGGTTAATTATGCGAGACCTACTAATACTACGGAAGTTAAGCGTTTCGTAGGAATGTGTTCATGGTATAGACGTTTTATTGAGAATTTTTCTACCTTGTTGTCGCCTATTAACGATCTTTTGAAAGGACGAAAAAAAGGACAATCGATAGATTGGACAAAGGCAGCCGAAGAATCTTTTATAAAGATTAAAGAGCTATTGGTTTCAGCTCCCATTTTATCCCAACCAGATTTTTCCCAACAGTTTTATATTTCTAGTGATGCTTCTAATACCGGTTTAAGGGGCGTCCTAACACAGAAAATCAATGGTGAGGAAAGAGTGATAGCGTATGCCAGTAGAACTTTATCAAAGGCTGAACGTAACTATTCGGTTGTTGAAAAAGAATGTTTAGCAGTACTCTTTAACATCGAAAAGTTTCGACCTTACATAGAAGGTGTTCCTTTCACGGTCATAACAGATCATTATAGTTTATTGTGGCTTAATTCTATTAAAAACCCTAGTGGCAAACTAGCGCGTTGGGCGATTAGGCTGAGACAACATACATTTAATTTAATTCATAGAAAAGGAGTCCACAATGTTATTCCTGACGCTTTGTCAAGAATCCCAGATCATACAGCGGACGAAAACAGTCTTAATGCACAGATTGGCGTAAGAATCGATACAATAGACATAGATCGTATAGATCCATGGTACGATAATTTAAGGCAGCAAATTAAAGAAATTCCTCAAAATTTTCCGCAGTGGAAGGTGGAAAATGATTTCGTGTACAAATTCATCCCAAACCAGTTGCCTTTAAAAGTTAATGTACCCGAGTGGAAAATACTAGTTCCTAAACCACAGAGAGAGGAAATTATAGACTTGTGTCACACTCCTCCTACTTCTGGTCATTTTGGTTTTTATAAAACTCTTCACAGGGTTCAGGAACAGTATTATTGGCCAAAAATGCGTTTTGACATCGTAAAGTTTGTGAGGACTTGTGAAGTATGTGGAGCGCAGAAATCTCCAAATGCACTACCTATGGGACTGATGGGAAAAGAGAAAACGGTTAATTACCCTTTTCAAGTCGTAGCAGCTGATCTAGTAGGCCCATTCCCATGTTCAAAAAAGGGAAATAAATGGCTTCTCGTGGTTTCTTGCTGGTTTACAAAGTATACCATGCTATTTCCTTTGAAAAGCTCTAAAGCTGGACATATAGAGAGAATTTTGGAAAATAATGTCTTTCTAATCCACGGTGTTCCGTCGCTCTTAATATACGATAACGGTACTCAGTTTACCTCTAAGAGTTTTAAGAGCCTAAGTGAAACTTATGGTTTTAATATCCGTTTTAATCCCGTGTACTCTCCACAATGTAATTTTGTCGAACGTAATAACCGAACAATAGGGACCGCTTTAAGAAGTTACGTGGATTCACATGACACTTGGGATGGCAATATTTCCAAAATCCAACAAGCAATAAATACCGCAAGACACGAAGTAACAGGGGTTCACACCGTCTTTCTTAGTTTACGGCAGACATATACCTCTATCTGGATCGTATTATAAAAACTTAGATTTGGATGTCAATGTTGACAGCGAAATAATTCCGGGTAACAGGGGTGCGTACGCCGAAAATTTAAAGGGTTTAAAAGATATTTTCACCGACGTGCGTAGTAGGATACATAAGGCTTATGAACGGAACAGTAAGTCTTACAACCTTAGAAAAAGGGATTTTTCCTTTAAAATAGGTGATCACGTTTGGCGAAAAAATAAAATTCTTTCCAGTGCAGCAGATAAATTCACATCTAAGTTGGTACCTAAGTATGTGCATTGCGTGATTAGAGAAAAGATTTCAGATTTAGTTTATGGCTTAGTTAATTTAGATGGGACTAAAATAGGACGATGGCATATTAAAGACTTAAAACCATTCAATGAACCTAACCCTAGTGAAAGTTTGTCAGAAGAAGAATAATTTATATTTACATTATCTTAATTGCTTAACTTTATTTTTTTTTGATGTTGCTCTGTAGAGGTGACGACCTCGTTTTTTTTTGACTGTTATAAAAGTTGAGCAGAGAATAGCTTACTTTTATAGTTTAATGCTAAGGTTTTGGGTGTTGGCCATATCCCAAACTTAGGTTGATTGTGGTTGATGTTTAGCATCGACTCAGTTTTGCGAGCTTGCGAAGGAGTCACACTCAGGATATATCATAAGACTGGTATGTCGGTGGTCGCGGGATTTGATTTGCTTATGACCCCAAATAATATCCAGTTCTTGACACTTGGAAGCGAAATTTTGATTAGAGGCAATCCAAGGTGATCTTGAGTTAGGACAAGCGCAAGATGTAGCTCGTGTAGTGTGATGTAGAGTCAAAATTTCTATGAGCAATTTCAAAGTTTGTTACCCGAGTGGGTGTATTTCTATTACCTTAGTGGTATATGTTGGGTGCAATTAAGAGTAAATTGAGTTTGGTTTATCCAGTAAGTCTAAGACTTGGATTATTTTGATTTAGATCTTCTTCTGAATTGACAAACTGAGGGTATTTTCTATTTTTTTTCAGAGCCGTTTAAACGTTACCTTTGAGTCACTAATTTTTTTAAAATTTTTTTGCATGGACTCATAGGCGTATGTTGAGTTTTTTCGGTTTACTATCAGATTGATAGAAAATTGAAGTTCTGCAGGAGAACTAAAGGCTGATCATTTACAAGAGATGAGAGCAGACTAAGACAGTCGTTTCACAAAGAAATGATCAAAATCTGATACCGAGATGAGAACCTTGTCAAGAGAGGCTAAGCGCAGTGAAGGAAGATTCCTAACCGAATTTTTAGATTTCCAAGAGGTAATCTAGGAGTTTGGGCTGACAGAAAACGGTTATGCCTGATACCTGTAGCAGTTTCTTCTAGAGGCTATTGTCTAGGAAGACGATTAACACCATGATCGAATATTTTAGCTGTCAACGATGTTTTCTTCTTGTTTCTGATTAAGCTGGAAAAGCTCTGGTCGTCTTCAACAGTTTTGTTGCGTTGCCACCGAAAAATAGAGAAATTTTTGCTTCATGTAGCTTTTTAAGCTCATTTTCGTTTTTTGGAAATTTCCGTTAGAAGCTTGGTTAAGTTAACCTTATAAACCTTTTTGGTTGTATCCCATGAGTTATCTGTTTTTACAGGCTGTGATGCACCGGGTGCTAACAGATGCCGTTACGACGTTTGGCAGGGAGTTAGTCTTCCTGAGGAACAGACTGATTGGAAGGGTAGTCTATGGGGGGTGAACGTTTGACCTTTGGGACCTTTAGGGGTTTTGTTACCCAATGGTTATTTCTATTTGAACCAAAGGAGAGCCTAGCTACTGTAGTCGACCTCAGCTCCAATTAGCCTATTAGTGGTGACAGGCTGTTGGCAGTAGTGTGTTTCGGAACACCCTATTGATTAAATTTTTTTTTGACTTATGGTGGTGTGGTAGACACCGTTTCAGTTTAGTGGATGCTATAATCTACTCCCTTTTGTTGGTGGACACCAGGGTCACCAATTCTGTATTTTATTGTCTCCACCATTCAGTATATCGTGGTGAGGTGTTTGTCTCCTGTTATGTGGGATGGATTGAATGTTTTTCGTTGTTGTTCTAGGGCGAGACCAGTACAGGAGGGTTCTTCATGCAACTTGGAGAAGCGCAATGCTGGTTAAGTTTATATCTCTGTGTAGCCACCCTGAAGAATGACGGAGGGCGTTTTTTCCGGCTCATGTTTCTAGGCAGATTTGTCACTTTGGTGCTCAGTATGGAGTTATCATAACCAAGAGTTTGGGATTTGAACTCCTGTATGTATTTCTGTATATATTTCTGTACATATTTCTGTATATATTTCGGTGTATGTTG
Organism: Pachyrhynchus sulphureomaculatus; assembly: GCA_019049505.1. Classification (NCBI taxonomy): domain Eukaryota; kingdom Metazoa; phylum Arthropoda; class Insecta; order Coleoptera; family Curculionidae; genus Pachyrhynchus; species Pachyrhynchus sulphureomaculatus. Next base: position 23,565 of record JAHKBH010000550.1, read on the forward strand.
GTTGCCTGAGGGCATGTGCTCAAAATGCGAGATTTTGAGTCGTTTTGCTTATGGACTCCTATATTTAGGATTATGACTTTAGGGAGGTCCTATTTCGAGACTTGCTGTCTCATATAGTTATGTTGGGAATGTTTCCTTGAATGTTAGTTGTGCGCAGACTAATCATTCTGTTCTTAGTGAACATTGCTTTGTGAAGCAGGATCATTCAGTTTGGTGAATTTTAGCTTTTATTGCTATTCACTGTGTTTAGAGTGAATTTTAGCTTTTATAGCTATTCACTGTGCCTATAGTGGTATTGTTAGCTTTTATAGCTGCTCACTATGTTAATGGCGAGATTGTTCTATTAGAACGCAGGCTTTGTGTAGTCGAGGACTATTTACAGAGTGTTTTCTTGGCGAGGAGCCGAGGTTTTTTCTGGCGATATACCAGAGTGTTTTGTTGGCGATGAGCTGACGTGTTTTCTGGCGATCAACCAGAGCGTTTTCCCTGGCGACTTTAGCATGTCTGGATGTCTTAGGACGTCGACATTGCGTTATAGAGTGCGATTATCTGGCGATCAACCAGAGCGTTTTCCCTAGCGATTTTAGCATGTCTAGATGTCTTAGGACGTCGACATTGCGCGATAGAGTGCGATTATTTTCCGAGTGCGACTAGTAGTGATACTAGATTTAGAATGTTCTCTTAGCGATGAGCTAGAGCATGGATGGCGATTTTTCCCGAGCGTTTGTCTGGATATTTATCCAGATATTTTTTTTTTTTTGGCCTAGTGCTAAATGGTCTGACAAGACTTTTTCTTTTTAGTGTAAGTGTTTGCACTAGAATCATTTTTTTTATTTTTTTTCTTTATTTAAGAATTTTTATAAATTTCTTTTGCTGAAATAGAAAATTTTCAGACAATCCTTAAAATATTTTAAGGGGGGTGTTCATATTTTATTTCAGTTCACTTTTTTTGATTTAGACAAGAGTCTAGACAAAGTTATATTTTTTTTTTGTTTTGGTAACAATAACAGAGCTGATTCTTTTATATAAGAAGACCGCGATTGTTATTTTGGAAAGGTATTTCTTATGTTCATGCAAGGATTTTTATTTGCTTTTTGATGTACTTAACCTTAGTGTCTAATTAAGTTAAGTCTAGTTATAAGATTCTTGTGATCATGCAAAGATTTTCATTTGGTTTTCATTGTACTTAATATTAGTGCTTTATTGAATTAAGTCTAGTAGTAAGGTCCGAAGTTTGTACTTTTGTTTTAAGTTCTGACCTTAGTATTAAGTGATAGTGTACCACTTTGTACCTTTTCATAAGTAGCGTAAGTTTAATAGACTAGTGTAGTCTATTTCTTTTTGGAAGGGGGTAAATGTAACATTCATTTTTTCCTAGATTTTAAGACCATGTAATGTTACTGATTTTTCACTTCAAATTGTACTTATTTTCATTT
>JAHKBH010000551.1:0-34858 GCA_019049505.1 Pachyrhynchus sulphureomaculatus
ATATACTAGCATGTGAATCAATTTCCCATTTCTATTGGTAGTTAACGCAGCAACTTAACAAAAGGAGAAGAAACCAACAAAAATTTGAAATAATTTTTTGCTCCTGATCTAGAGAATCTTAAGGAGGTAAAAATGGTTAATAGAACTTAGACACATACTTTGTTCACATTTACAAAATTATGGTAAAATATCAGAGATATTTACAACTGAAATCTAAAATTTTCTTCTACATACTATTTCTGTGAAAATTGAAAATAATGAAGAAATAAATTAATTATGGGATTCTTTCACTCCAAGTACATTGAAAAAGTCATATAACACTATATATGTATGTGAAGCATCTCTTTAACCCCCTCTTTTATTTCATTGCCTACTTATATACGTATTCGTTTGATCGTTAACAATTTAAGGTAATAAAAAAAACATCACAGTTTTCAGATACTTCGACTTCAAGAAGCCTAAAAAGGATCAAATATGATATATATGAAGTATTTTCTTTAATCCTCTCCCCTATGTTATTAACCATCTATATTATATTTGACCATAAATAACTGAAAATAATGAAAAATAACACAATTTTTAAGTTCTTCAATTTCGAAAACCTTAAAAAATCCAATCTCCTCTAACCCTCTGCTACATTAACTTCTTATATGTTTGACCATAAATAATTAAAAGTAGTGAAAAAATAATAAAATAAAAAATTTTCACATTCCTTAATTTTAAATAACCCTGAAGATGAATATATATATATATATATATATATATATATATATATATATATATATATATATATATGAAGTAACTCTTCTAACCCCCACCTCCACCCCTTTAACCCCTTACATGTTTGATCATAATTAATTATGCTTAAAAGTTATTCATTATTTCAACTGAAAAAACAAGAAAAATTCTCATAATGTTATTGAAAATTTACAAAATTTATCGATTCCTAAAGTGATATCGCCCAAAAACTATAGGTTCCAATCCTATGTCAAGTGTTATATGTGTACCAAATTTGAAATCAATATCCCATTTTGTTTGGGACCAACACAAATGGGGAATTATATTTCTAGTGATCTTGTAAAAATGTAAAAATCTCAGAATGTGATTTTTTCACAAATACAATACTTCCCTTTCGTAAGGGAAGTAAAACACTAATGTTCCAAATTAAAAAACACTCTGTATTTTTTGTTTGTTTCATTAAAAATTAGATTGATGGAAAGTTTATGTTAATAATATAAATAAAAATGGCCATTATGTGGCTCAGGCCAATTAAGAAAGATGAAAAAAAAGTTTATCCTTAACTGGGAGTGTTAATTGTGAATAAAAAGACATAATTTGACTTCATACATTATTACTATAACTAACTAGTTATTCATGTAACTGACTTTTATATAACGTCTAAAAGTGTCGGCTCAAACCCGTTAAAACAAGTCTAAACAGGTCCAACTTTGTCAGATTCTAAAAGGGTTCAATCTGAAAAGCGTCGGGAAAACTTGAAATTTAAAATTTATCATTGTCTTTTCTTTTTAAACACTTGTAAATGGAAAACTCAGCCAAGAAACTTTTTTACGAGAAAAATTAAAATTCCATATTTGTTATAGTGGCCAAAATCTAAGTGAAAGTAGCCTAAGGAACTCAAAACGTTATTAAATCTAACATTAATAATAAAAATAGGGTTACTGACATTTGTCAGCTTTAAAAATTTTAACAGTAATTTTTTATCTTCTTAATCATAAAAATAACTATGCAAGTGTTACTGCTTCAGAGTTGTAATAATTGATATCACAAGTCATTGGTGCCCAGAAACAGTATATAGACTAAAAACTGTTTTTTGGAGTGGAGTATTTAATTAAACTCTTAAAGTAGTTTTGCTCTTTTAGCCAATACCAGCTGCTGTATTTTAACTGTAATAATATTAGGATAATGAATAATAACATATTTAACCCCTTTTAAAATTCTACGTTTTCTTAGGGTCTTAACAGGATCCCTCCAGTTAATTTTTAAAAAGTTCTATAGAATTTATCAACATAAGTTCACTTTCCAGAAATCTTTAAATTTATTTCAGTTTAATCATACAACATTTGAATGAAAACCTATTTATGTGCTGTAATGGGTTTAAACTTAAAAACATTATATGGTGTAAAGGCCCTATGTTAATTATACCATCTAATGCTTCAAACTGTAAAGATCTGATCACCTGATCAGGTTTTCTCTTATGAAACATCATATTTATAGGTACTGGATGCATTGTTCTATTTATTCCTATTTGCGCTTGCTTCTGTCAAGTTTTTAAAATGTTTATAGTTGTGGTTAAGTTTTACTGTGATTTTCAAAATAAGTGGGGTTAACTTTCTTACTTACCAAACCAGAATCAGATATTAAAGATACGATACAAAAATGAATTCAAATAGATTTTAAAAATCATTGCTCAAAAACAGCAAATTTGGAAAAGGACATTTTAAAATGAAGTGACAAAAATAACAGGTAAGTAAACTTTTAAGTTAAGTTCTACATAATTAAGATTTTTAGAATTCTTATTTTTAATCCTTAGGGTACTATAGAATAAAAACAGTAATTGCAGTGCCTTTTAACCCGAGGCATTCAGCGTTACCCTTTTAGTTTTTCTTACTTTTTTTTAACAAAACTTATCAATTAGGTACTATTCAATTAACACTATTCCGATCAATCTTATCACTTTATACTGTGATATAGGTGTAAGTTGCTGAAAGAAGGTAAGTAATAAATATTCCTAGATTTTTACTTATGTTATTAGTTTCAATTTTTTAATGATTTGAGTCATTTCTAGTATATACTTAGGCTATATTATCATGATTTCAGCTTTGCCAAAACGAAAATCTTAAGATAATAAAAGCACTTTTCCAAATTGCACAATTACTTTAATACAAAAAATTTAAGATTAAAGAGATAGTATAGTAGCAATCTACTGGGAATTGTAAGTCTTAATATTTTTCATTTTAATGCTAATTGGTGCTAATGAGCCATATAGTACATTATATTTTACCAGTAAAGACTAGTAATCTGATATATAACGCTAATAAATGTTAATTAACCAATATTGTTCAGACCGGCAATGTGTACCCACAATATTGGAAAATAGAATAAATTTAAATTGTTACTAAAAATATTCTAAAAAATAGATAAAAAATATGCTTTAATTTCATAATTTAATCAATTGAATAACTTGAATAAACAAGTTGCTCAAAAATGAACCGCTGTAAACAGCAAATTAAAGCTGGAAACGGGGCTATAATAATTATTTGATCGATAAATTGTTAAGTGTAAAACTTGTTTTAATTTTTTTGAGGCTCTAATGATGAAAATAAAATAATCGAAACAGATCAAATGAAAAAAAAATTGGGAAAATTCAATTGTAGTCTAAAAATTTGAAAGTATGGAATACAACAGAATTCTTAGCGAAGCGTATGACTAGAAAATTCATATTATTACCTGTGCCTGCGAGCCAGAGGCCACTCCGTTGTTCGCCATATCTGTGGTAGCTCTTGTCTCTAGCTTCCGCTTCTTGGATGGGGGATCGACGGAGCTGTCTGCTGTTTCAGCACTAGACATCGGACACGAAAGGACACTTTAATTAGTTTTTTCTTTTAGCGCAACGTGTTCTTTTTCTTTGAGAAAAACTCAACATGCAGGACCGGCCAGCGGAAATGCGAGCTTTTTAGACAAAGAACACGGTCGCGAATTGCGCTGACGCGAGGTTAATTTGGAGCTGCCTAATGTTTCGGCGAACAAAGTTGGTCACGACTAACGTTCTTTCATTCCATGATAGTAATTATTGCTCAAATTTACATACATTATTTTTGATAGAACAGAATTTTTGATTTGTTTTCACTTAAAAACAACTCGAGCATTAAAACTGAAGGTAAAATAACTACAAATTAAAGTCCGTAACGTTTACATTGAAGTTTAGACTTCAAGTTGGAATTAATATTAGAAGCCAGCTTGTGGTTAATTCGACAATTTTTCTTGAAGTAAATCAATAAATTATTGTGAACAAGAAATTCAAAAAAATAATTATATTCATATACAAACATATACATTATATTGTTATATGCATATATAACAATCTTTTTTTTATTACTTTGTGATATAAACACATCAAATGTAATAATAAACTAAGTTTATGCTAATGTTGCAATTGTAAAATAAATTTAAAATAATTTTTACCGTCGTATATTTATTTCGATGCCGAAACAATAGCCAGTCCCAAAATTGGGGTCAAAGAAGACCCTGCTGAAAATCACCGAACTCGTTTGCGCTTGCGGTAAGTCTTGCGCTTGCGTCGTGTCATTTAAATGAGCCAACACTAAAGTCTAAAACCACAATTTCCCTAACAATATTTAAATTTTAAAATCATGCAGTGATTTGCAAAATTTTAAAATGGATTATTTTAATCGAAATGTTTTGACGTTCAGTGACACTAAAAAATTTTGAAAATGTCAAGAGACACCTATAAATATACATACTTGATTGTTAAAAAGTTTTTGTTTTGCTGATTTGTGTAGGACTCCCACAAAAATTGATTTTTTTTATTTGTTTTGTATTAAAATAATACGAACACGCTTGTAGCGATGCCGTCGAAACACCACAGGTACCGAAAACTACACCAGACTAAGAGAAACGTCAGAATTTCCTTGGGGTTTCTTTAGAATATTATGAGGTCATCGCGGCGCCGCCTACACAATAGAACAAAAAGATAAATGACACGTGTCTTTATGTATTATTTATCTTTAATTACTTTGAAATCAATAGGTTTGATTGTATTATTTGTAACTATTGGATTAATAATAATAATGATTACCTTATTTATTATTGTGTTATGAAGATAATAACATTATAATGGAAACTGACCCTAACCCTTGTCTATGAATAATATGAAGGCCAGTGTTGGACTCGATGACTTGTATGATAGTACAATCTACCTTTCACAAATTTCCCTATCATTTATATAGTGAAGGAAAAATATCTTGCACATACTTGAACTAAAAAACTAAATTACTATACTTAAAAAAAAAAAAAATACTGAGCGGGGAAAATAAGTTCATATCAGTGGCGTCGGTAGGTTTATGGGGCAGGGCGCATATAAATATAAAAGGTGTTGCTTAAAAAAAAACACAGAACACAAATGACAATCGGGTGCAAGACCATTTGATGAAAAAAAACCCTCTAGCACTGGAACTTCAAAAGCTTAGACTCCCAGTCTAACGAAGAAGTAAACGAAGAAGAATTCGTACTTACAGCAGTACCCTAACAACTTACATCCAATTAAAAAATCGATGGCCGAGCGGGTGGGAATCTCCTAAAGAATATCCCCTACCTATAATGGAAATTTAAAAACTTAATACCCAATTTAAATTTTTACCCCGGGGGTGAACATTTTTCACAAAAGAAAATCCTGAATAAAAAAGCTCCATTTCCAAGAGGCATATCTTTTACATCCATAGAGGCTAGGGGCATAAACCCTTCCTGGTCCCCCCTTGACTATGCTACTGGTTCATACATATACTAAAACGTAAGCAATATTCAGCGCATATACAGGACAAAACAGTTGTTTCTTCACTATTTTTGTGTATTCTGAGTGGCCCAAAAACAGGTGAACCAATCTTGACGAAACTTTGCATGGAGATAAACTAGTTGCTGGGTAAGGTTACAAGGTAATTTTTATCCCGAAAAATATATACAGGACATGCACAAAAATAAACCATTATTTTATTGAAGAGATTTGAAAATATCCTTTACCAACAGAGAACTTATACTTATATCAATAATATAAAATACAAAGGATTGCTGCATAAATTTTGTTTGGCTTATTGTGCAAACGCAACGGATGGGAGCCGCTGGATGCAGGCTTTGTAACTAGAGACCGGATTATATGCAACATAAAAATCTTGAAATATGCATGAAAAGGGTCAAAATATGCAATATTAAATAATAATAAAAGTAGTAATTTTTAGTTTTTTATTTCAAAATCAGCATAAAATTAACAAGTTATCGACGATGTTTAAATTTAATTAACAATTATTTAACATTTTTTAAAATTATTTAACATTTGTATTCTTGTACACGTAAACAATAAGGTATTGCTCCAAATGATGGGTAGTAAGATTGTGTCTTCGATCACTTAAAATATTTTTATAAGTGGAAAAAGACCGTTCCACATTCACTGAGGTAACTGGGCAGTATTTGAATTTGGGTGCTATGTTAGCACTGTTAGCATTGTTTCTGGCAAAAGTTTACCCGTCCCATTAATAAAACTATCAATTTGACACAAAGGTTCAAAGCCTGGGTTATTGCACAAAATGTTTTCAAACTTTTCTTTAACTCTATGCGGGAATACATCTGGCAATGTGGAGTTTATTTGACGGATTTTATTCATTAACTGAATTGATTCGGTCAACGCCAAACCTCGAGTTTCAAGTTTTTTAATACCCGCAGGTATGTGGGAAAAGTGAGTGCTAATCAACGTTATGTTTTTTTTTTAATATCAGAATCGTTAAATGCTTCCTTGGATTGACGAACTGCCATAGCCTCTGCACTATCGAAGTCATTTATTACACCTTTGATGGCCTCGAAATGTTCATTGTAAAACAGTACAGCTTCAATCCATGTTCCCCATCGAGTTACCACTGGTTCGGGAGGTAAAGGCACATTTGGCAGTTTTTCTTTATAAGCGTTATTGCGAGCAGGTGCCTTAAGAAACACTTTCTTTGCTGATGAAATCAGATTATTTACATTTCCAAACGTAGATCGTACTTCTTCAGCGAGTCGATGGACTCCGTGAGCAAAGCACGTCACATGAATTAAATTAGGATAAAATACTTGGAGGACTTTGGCTGCCTTGATCATATAGGGAGCAGCATCTGAGAGAAATATAAACACTCTTTCATCTGCAGAAGATTCAGGAAATATTTTTTTAATACCCTCATTCACAAATCTGGCGTTCGTAGAATGATTTGTCTTGTCAAGTTCTTTGCAGGACACCAAATAAGAAGAAGAAGGCTCTAATCTTAATGCACCCACAATTAAATTCGCAATATAGCGACCACAACTGTCTGTAGTTTCATCAGCTCAAATCCAAATAATGTCATCCTTAAGTTCATTATGTATTTCTTCCAGAACATGTTGGTAAATTGTTGGTATGTAATTTTTACGCAGTGTTGATTTGTCTGGTATTTTTTGATTCAAGTAATATTTTTCTCAGAAAATCTTTGAATGTAGGATTTGTGAGTTTGTGGAGAGGAATATTACTTGCAAGCAATGCTTCACATAAATCCATGCTAAAGTGTTTTTTTTGTTTGCATGTAGAAGTGGAAGTCTTGACATGCTGATCAATTTGAAACTTTTTTGTGCACGAAACATTTTTCTCGCAAACTCGACAATATAAAACATTTCCATCGTATGTAAATGTTCCAGGATAATCAGCTACCCACGAAGAGACATTTTTTTTGCGGGTGGCATGGTACACGTTAAACTTTAACACAACACGTTAAAAATTGCAAAAAGACTACACTGATGCAAGCGCGTCAACAATAATGTTAAAACTGATATCTTGTTTTAAAATAAAAATTCGTCTTCGAGAAAATTGTTTATTTGATCCACGCTCAAACAAATATTCTTAGAAACTAACTACTTATCACTTAATATCCCGACCAAGAAACAAAGGAATAAAATACCGTCGTAATTTTGGGTATTCCCTTGGCATTATAACCTGATCGATGTTTAGACTATTGCAGGTAATGTTCCGGCGATAAGATCGGTACCAGACGGCGACATTAAAAATACCCTGAGCAATTCAATTGCCTAGTAATACCGAGAAATATTGTAAATATAGGGAAAATATGCATCATTACTAGATTTTGGGTAAAATATGCATAATCGGTGAGAATGGTCTAAATATGCAAATGCATATGAAAAATATGCAAATGCATATAATTCGGTCTCTACTTATAACCTAACCACGATCTTTGAAAATTTAGTTTCTCTGAAGCATTTCTCCAGAGCAAAGCGCTCCTTTTGTATTTGAGAAAGTTTCCATAATTTTGAGTTCAATATCATTTAAACAGCATAAATTAAGCCCTTATTAAAAAGTGGATGTCGACGTTTGAAGAAAATGATTCGACTTTAAGTAAAACTCAGACAGGACGACCAAGGATATCAAACAGCGATGCAAACGAGGAGTAAGTTCGAGTGGTAATTTCAGAGAATATCAACCTCTGAATAGGCAAACGATCAAGTGTGTAAATGTAACCAAGAGTTCGTTAGAACGTATTCTTCGTAAATATTTATTTCTGTATCGGCCTGATATGGGTCACGTAATAAACAAAATTGCCCTTATTAAAGCCCGACAAATCATCCAAAGCCTTTACATTCTCCTAAAGTAATGAATGGGGCATCAATATTTTCACGGCCTCTGCTTCTTTGAGGATAACAGAGGCTGCTCAACAATTGTTAATTCGGAACGGCATGTAGAGATGATTGAGAACTTTGTTTTAGCACGTGTATAAATTGATTTTTAAAAAAGGTGATCTAAGTTGGCCTCCACGTAGATCTGATTGTCCATGGATTTTTAATTGCAGTGATGTCTGAATACTATAGTTTACTTCTCCCTCTGGATCCATTAAACTAAAATATCCGTCAAGAAATGACAGCGATTACTGAAACGACATGTTGAGGGATTAATAATCGCTGAGAAAAGTACCAGGAACGTCACTTCGATGACATTACTTTTAAAAAACCATTTTCCAAGGACTGTAGTTTAATATCAAATAATCTTTTATTAGTTAGTGTTTTATATTTTAAATTTTAAATGGTCCACCATGTAATAGGTGTGCTAAACCTAGATGTGTCCCAATAATTGATCATTATTTGAAGGGATTACTTTCACCATACCAAAGGCTACTATATAATTGCAGTCAGTCCAAAAAGTCTCCATACACAATCTGATTTTTGTATTATTTTTCTGTTATATTTAACTAATTAGTTGGAACTATAAGAAAACATGTTTAAATTAATATTAGAAATTTAACCAACGAGGATTGGTATTAAAAACAACTACGGAACATTTTATTTAGAAGTTACATCATTGTTATAAAAATGTAAACAAAATTAATGTCAAAAAAGTCTCAATACACTTAACAATTACCAATAATAGTTTGATGGATTTTAACGGAAAATAAGAACGTCGTCTAAACTGATATTTAATGGGATCGCCGTTGGCCTCGATAATCTCTTGTAACCTTTTTGTAATGCTTGCAACCAGCTTCCTAGTAACTTCTGCTGGCATGTTCTTCCATTCGTTCAATCTTCTGTTTCTTAATTCTTCTCTATTTGAAACATTATGTTTGCGAATGCGCCGTTTAAGTTCCTCCCATAAATGCTCGATAGAGTTAAGATCGGGTAACTGCGGAGGTGTATGAAGCTGCTGTCGCACATTATAGATCATCCATTCTCGCACCAAGTTTGCGGTATGTTTCGGATAATTGTCCTGTTGGAAAATGTATCTTTTTTTGAGTGCTAATTTTTGGACAGTTTCTCTTAAATTGTCTCTCAAAATGTTCAGATAAACATGCTAATTCATGGTACCATTAATAAAATGTAAATTTCCAGCCCCTCCACCGGACATGCATTCCCAAAGCAGAACACTGCCACTCCCTTGTCTCACCATGGAATAAATGTTTTTAGTATCGAATGCGGTATTGTTCTTTCTCCAAGCTTTAGTTCTGCCATCAGACCCAAAAAGGTTAATTTTAGTTTCATCACTAAACATTACGGATTCCCAAAATTCAGGAGGTTTAGTAACGTATTCCCTAGCAAAAGCTAACCGCTTTTTGCGATTAGCTTCCGAAATTGACGGCTTCTTTCTGGCTGCACACCTCTTATAGCCTGCCCGGTTAAAACAATTTCTCACTGTTTGCGAGCGAACATTTTTTGAAAATAACATAGTTCCCGTACTTCTTTTAATTTTGGTGCAGTTTTCTTGGGATCTATAATTATTTGTCCAACAATACCACGTGGAGTCAGTTTCTTGGGACGACCGGAGCGTTATTCATTTGTTTTTAGTTTAGCAAGCAATAGATAGCTTGATAAAATGCTGCTGATTATAACGTGTTTCTTTCAATGCAGTTCTTGAGTGTATGGAGACTTTTTTTAACATTAAATTTGTTTACATTTTTATAACAATGATGTAACTTCTAAAATGTTCCGTAGTTGTTTTTAATACTAATTCTCGTTGGTTAAGTTTCAAATATTAATTTAAACATGTTTTTTCATATTCATTTCAATTAATTAGTTAAACATAACAGAAAAATAGTATAGAAAGCAGGTGGTGTATGGAGACTTTTTAGACTGACTGTATAGGTAGTACAGATACTATTCGTATAACCTATATGCAGAGTGTGTTACAAAAACGAACCATCATTTTTTATTTTTAATTGACTTGAAAAATTCCTTGACAACAAAAAAAACTTTTACCGTAATAAAAATGGACTGAATTGATTTAATTATGACTGATATTTATGGGTTACAAATAAGTGTCGGCAGCTATATAGGTGAGAAATATAGGGAGGACAAATTCACAAATAATGGTGATAATTATACAAAGTATAAATCAAGGCGGCGAAGTCGCGGGCACAGTCTAGGGTTGAAATAAATACACATCAAAATGTAGTATGACGTCGTATTCTCTTGTCAGTACTGGTTGATCTTAACCTACATTTAGCTTCGTTATTGACTTATTTAACATATTTAATGATTGTACAAATGGTCAATAGCAATTCCTAGCCATTATAAAGTGTGTTCAATATGTATGAGTATATACTATACGGCATTTTTTCGCCATTTTGCGATTTTTAAACGTCTTTTTTGCGTTTGTAGGTTTTTATGCAATAGCTGCTGCCGTGTTTCGTCAATCTCTTACGTAATATTCAACCTGGTTACGGGCATGAAGAAGAGAGATCTTGTTCAAACTACATAACCTCAAATCGACCTTCAGCGCTTAGCATCCCTTCGCAATTAGATGTGCTACTAAGCTATACGCCCTAACTTCGCTTTCAAAAACCTCAACCGGAAAAACACGTCACAGAATAATGAAAACTAACACGAATCCCTTACCTAAGAACCGGTTTTCGTTAAACGTCTTTCCAATAAATATCAAATTTGAGATATAAACAACAATTGAATAGCATATGCTCGCCATCTCGCGATATAAAAAATATTTTGAACATGGCTCATTTATTAGTGTTCCGTACGGAACACTTATAAGATCACTTCGGTGTCTGTCCGTCTGTCTGTTTGTCTGTCTGTCTGTCTGTCTGTCAGTCTGTCTGTTACACCCGATTTTCTCCGAAACTATTTGACATAGAAAGTTGAAATTTGGTACTAATATAGGAATTGATGGCCTCATCAGAGCCGCATAGTTTTGAAACTTAAATTTTGACTTAAGGGGTAAGTTTTGGGGGGTGAAATCGGAAGTGAAAAAAAATTTTTTTACTAGGTCATCGAGTGGGGTGTCAAATGAAAGCTTGTAAAAACACGAGTATGATGTATATATATATATATATATATATATATATATATATATATATATATATAATATATATATATATATATATATATACATATATAATGTAATACTTGCGCACACTTTTCTTTGTATTATTTTTAAAAAATCGTAAAAAATTGCTGTCCATCTCGAAAAGTGCTGATCGAAAAATTTTGAAAAAATTCTGGAATATTCTCTATGGAGTGTAGATTGAACGAAAATTATCACGAGTGCACTACCTTTAATAATTCATTTGGTATATAAAAAAACAAACATTTCAGGGTCATCAGTTTTCAGTAAAGGTCGGAAACAAATTTTGTTTTATAAAATTCTCTGGCCAGGTTGTAGAATATATTTTGTTAAGTTACGTACATACATATACATATATATATATATATATATATATATATATATATAATATATATATATATATATATATATATATATATATATATACATATATATATATATATATATATATATATATATATATATATACATATATATATATATATATATATATATATATATATATATATATATATATATATATATATATATATATATGTATATATATATATACATATATATATATATATATATATATATATATATATGTATATATATATATATATATATATATATATATATATATATATATATATATATATATATATATATATATATGTGACAGACGGTGTGTGCGCATGCACTCGTGATTATTTTAGTTCAATCTACACTCTCTGGAGAATATTCGAAAGTTTTTTCAAAGTTTTTTGATCAGTATTTTTCGAGATAAAGAGGGGACAGCGATTTTTTCGCAATTTTGTAAAAATAATACAAAGAAAAGTGTGCGCAAGTATTACATTATATATATTTTTGAATTCGTGTTTTTACAAGCTTTCATTTGACACCTCACTCGATGACCTGGTAAAAATTTTTTTTTGTCACTTCCGATTTCACCCCCCAAAACTAACCCCTTAAGTCAAAACTTAACTTTTAAAACTTTACGGCTCTGATTGGGCCATCAATTCCTATATTTGTGTCAAATTTTAACTTTCTATATTACATAATTCCGGAGAAAAATCGGGTGTGAGAGAGGAACACTAAAGTGATCGCATGCACTCGTGATAATTTTCGTTCAATCTACACTCTCTGGAGAATATTCCAAAGTTTTTAGATCAGTATTTTTCGAGATAAGGAGGGGACAGCGATTTTTTGCAATTTTTTTAAAAATAATGCAAAGAAAAGTGTGCGCAAGTATTACATTATATATATTTTTGAACTCGCGTTTTTACAAGCTTTCATTTGACACCTCTTTCGATGACCTGGTAAATTTTTTTTTTGTCACTTCCAATTTCACCACCCAAAACTAACCCCTTAAATCAAAACTTAACTTTTAAAACTATACGGCTCTGATTGGGCCATCAATTCCTATATTTGTGTCAAATTTCAACTTCCCATGTCAAATAGTTTCGAAAAAAATCGGGTGTAACAGACGGACACCAAAGTGATCGCGTAAGTGTTCCATACGGAACACTAAAAAAGAACCCCTACCTATAGTGGAACTCTAGAAATGTACTCGCTCTTTCAAAATCGATGACTCAGTGATGAATATTTTTCCAAAAAAGTACCTTCAATAAAAAAACGAAATTTGTAAAATCTTTGAATGACGGTTTATCACAAAGTTTGCGGAGTAGTTTCCTACAGTAAAGAATGTGTGAGAGTCTAAGCAAAAATAATAAGTAGGTAGTTTAGAAACTTAATAAGAATGTAAGTTTAATTACACTATTACGTAAAATTTGGTTTCACAAGTCACGTATCATAGATTGATAAACTTTTTGTTAGTTTACTTGATATTTTAGCGGGAAGCATGCTTAAACAGGGATTGCTCTTGTTCTACGCCTGACTTAAATTGTGCACCTTGATCAGTCAAGATCGTGACGCCATCTATTATCGAGAACATTAATCCGCCATTTAAATTATTACATTAAGAGTAAATAGAAGTGTGGGTTCTATGTATAAATATTTCTTTGTCGTAAAAAACCTCGAGGTGCTTGTGGTCTTTGCAGACTCTACAGGTATTTTAACTAGAAAAGACATACATAAATAAGTGCTTTTAACACATGGGCTGAAAAAAGTCCCGGGCCTAACACATAGATGGCGCTAGTTTTATTGCAGTCACCTTTTTTTCAGTTAATACTAACTTTCAAAAGACAGCTGTTAAAATTTCATGATATTCTATTCATTAGTTTGTGAGTTATTGTGCTAAGAGTGACGCTACTTTTTTGTTATTTTCAAAACAATGGATCAAAAACAATTTCGTGTTTTAATTTTACACTGCTTCTTGATGGGAAAAAAAATACCGTTCAAGCGAAGCAATGGCTTGAAAAGTGTTATGGGGACTCCGCTCCATCAGAAACAACAATAAAAACGTTGGTTTGCTGACTTCAAACGTGGTCGTAGAGATACCGGTGATGCAGAACGCAGTGGACGTCCAAATGAGGCGGTAACACCAGAAAACATCAAAAAAATCCATAAAATCGTTTTGAATGATCGAAAAGTGAAGTTGCGTGAGTTAGCTGACATCGTAAAGATATCAAAAGAACGTGTTGGCTTTATATTGCATGAGCATTTGACTATGAGAAAGCTCTGTTCAAAGTGGGTGCCGCGTTTGCTCACTGTTGATCAAAAACAAGAACGTGTTGATGATTCTGAGCAGTGTTTGGCCATGTTTAAACGTAACAAACCGGAATTTTTGCGTCGATATGTGACAATGGATGAAACATGGATCCATCACTTCACTCCGGAATCAAAACGATCGTCATCTGAGTGGACAGCAACTGGTGAACCTCGTCCAAAGCGCCGAAAGCACAACAATCGGCTGGAAAGGTTATGGCCTCGGTATTTTGGGATGTGCGTGGTGTAATATTCATCGACTATCTTGAGAAAGGAAATACCATCAACAGTGAATATTATATATAGCGTTATTGGAGCGTTTGAAGGCCGAAATTGCAAAGAAACGACCGCATATGGCAAAGAAAAAAATTTTGTTTCATCAAGACAACGCACCGTGTCACAAGTCAATCAAAACAATGGCAAAACTACATGAATTGAACTTCGAATTGCTCCCACATCCACCGTATTCGCCAGATTTGGCTCCCAGCGACTACTGGCTGTTCGCAGACCTGAAAAAAATGCTCGCCGGTAAGAAATTTCGCACGAATGAAGAGGTTTATCGCTGAAACTGAGGCCTATTTTGAGGCAAAAGATAAATCGTTCTACAAAAGTGGTATTGAAATGTTAGAGCGGCGCTGGAATGATTGCGTTGCTCTTGATGGAGATTACGTTGATGAATAAAGCTAATTTTGAACCAAAAAAAACCGTGTTTTCTTTGTTAGGCCCGGGACTTTTCAGCCCATGTGTTAATATGTAAAACATTGATTTGGTATAGGTGCCTAGCCATACGCATTTCATATCAACGTCTTACTTTTGAAAAGAAGTAAATTCTTCCCAGTATGAACAAACTTTTCGTTAGCAACTATACATCTGAAGAAAGTGTTTAATAATAATAACTATCTAGTTCAATCGTCAGTAGCTCTCCCACACTGTCCACTTGGTCGGTCACTAAGTGGTGCCACACAGTCTCTGGTAGTCGCCTTCCCATTTAAAACCAATGGGTGCGAAGGTGGCGTTTGAAAATATTTACTCAAAATTATGGCTTTAATTGTGTAGACGACTGCTAGTGGCGTCAGTGGCATAGCCAGGTTCAAGGAGCGAAAAGATCATATGGACACAAATGGACTTTATTTAAGGAAAAAAGAGAACATTTAGGGCGGAGCTAGAGGAGCGTTTAAACCCTCCTGAAGTTTTGACAACTTAGACCCTCCATAACACAATAAACTAAAAATCGATGACCGGAGGGTGGGAGAGATTTTTAACAATTAAAAAAACCGGTCAAGTGCAAGTTGGACTTACGTAATTAGTGTTCCGTACGGTGACTGCCTTTGGAATAAAACATTTTGTTACGGAGGTATCAAATGATCAGTGACTTCATAAAACACACCCTCAATGAGTTTTCAACAAAGTTTGTTTACGACCTGGAAAAATATCATCACATATCACAGATTGATAAACTTTTGGTTAGTTTACTTGATATTTTACCGGGAAGCATGCTTAAACAGGGATTGCTCTTGTTCTACGCGACTTTTTTTTTATGGGTCTAGCACACGTGCTGCAGGGAAGTCTCTACAGCGCTACAGGAGCGACACGTGTGCGGAAAAAAAAGCGAATCACGTTGTTCTTGAATCGCTGTAAATTGTACTCGGTGGGAAACACAGTCTTGGGTAAGCCATTCCAAAGGGATGATGTTCTCCATATAAAAGACTGCTTGAAAAGCGTTGTACGAGGAGTAACAAGCTGAACCTCATGCGGATGTGAAGTATCAGCGCGACGTGTACTTCTAACATGCACCGCTCTGGGAGGAATTAAGCGGGCTACATCCTTTGAACACTCTTCATGAAAATACTTGTAGAATAGACTCAAGTCGTCAACCGTTCTTCGATGTTCCAGCGAATCAAGGCCGCCGGTCAGTCCTGGGTCTCCAGTCAGACGAACAGCCCTTCTCTGAACAGAATCCAACAAATGCAGTGTATGTTTGGGAGTGGAACCCCAAACATGGGAGTAGTATTACATAGTTGGTCGAATTTGAGCTTTGTAAAAAATTAACAGTTGTTGTGGAGTGTAAAGCTTTCTGGTTCGAAATAATATTCCCAACTTTTAAGAAGCTTTCTTTGCTATACCTGCAACATGTTCATGCCAGGACATATTTGCTCCCAAGTTAACGCTCAACAAATTGAGTGACGATGCTAGGGGAATGGAGTGCCCCGACATAACCATGTCGTGTTTAGCAACGTTAACTTTTTTAGAAAAAAACTGCCGCCTGGGTTTTTGTAGCGTTAAATTCCACTTGGTTACTGTCACCCCGAGGTAGAATTTCTTCCAGGTCTTTGTTAAGTTGAATGACTTCCTGCTGTCTGCGGATATTCGCCTGAGCAGCCGATGTCTGAGCGTTCAAAGTGAATGAAGAGATAAGCGTACTGTCATCTGCAAAGCTGTAGATTGAATTCCCGGTCTTTTCCAGCAGATCGTTAATGTAAATGAGAAAGAGAATAGGAGACAGTATGGAGCCTTGGGGCTCACCGGCGTTAACAGTAAAGGTGTTAGAAAGAAATCCGTCGACTGCGACTCGTAAAGAACGCTCTCTGAGGAAACATGAGAGCCACAAACAGAACTTTTCAGATATACCATAAGAGCGTAGCTTAGCTATCAGTCCATCGTGCCAAACACGGTCGAATGCCTTGGATATGTCAAGAGCAACCGCTCGAGATTCTCCGAAGTGTTCAATTGCGTTGTTCCAAACATGTGTTACATAAGTCAGAAGATCTCCTGTTGATCTATGTTTACGAAAGCCATATTGGTGATCGCTAATAATCTTAATTATGCTTAAAAACTTAAATTATGCACCTTGATCAGTCAAGAATAATCCGCCATTTAAATTAATACAATAAGAGTAAATAGAAGTGTGGGTTCTATGTATAAATATGTCTTTGTCGTAAAAACCTCGAGATTTCTGTGGTCTTCACAGACTCTACAGGTATTTTAACTAGAAAAGACATACATAAATAAGTACTTTTAAGATGTAAAACATGGATTTGGTATAGGTGCCTAGCCACACTGCCATTAGAGGTAATGAAATAAGAGAACAACTTGCAAATATTGGGAGGAAGTAAACATATCACTTCATTGGTCCGATTTGTTTATCCACTATAATAATATTCTTCAGAAAAATTAGTACAGAGGATATGGTCTAATAGTAGAGGAAATCGTGTGTTGTGTTAGTATATTAACCCTTAAAATATATTTGGATCGAATTAAATTACTGTAAAAGCATAAATAGCCATAAGGTCGGGATAACCTGCACTCAACCTTTTACACATATCCAATACATGAGTAAATAATTTGGTGATCTGCACGTTTTTTATTTTGGGAATTATTTTTACTTGATTATTGGAGTCAGCAAATAAAGTCATTTCTCCAAATACAATCGATATAAAAGTTGCTAATCAAGTATAAAAAGTCTCTTTAAAATTGTATAGGCTGGTATTTAGTCCGCCTGAGATATACTATATAGAAACGAACTGAACGAATCACCTTCGCACGACAATATTATTGTCGTACTTAAATAACCTATTTCTAACTTTCATTTAAAGCTGAAAGTGACAGAGAACGGCCAATCGAGCATTTTATAGTGCCATGACATATTATCAAAATGAGTTTTCAACAAAGTTTTTTTCCTATCTTTACTGACAACTGACCTAGAAAATTTTAATTTTGGCAGTTTTTTAAAAATAATATGAAGAAAAGTGTAAAGTATTACATTATATATATTTTTGAACTCGTGTTTTTACAAGCTTTCATTTGACACTCCACTCAATGATCTCGTAAAAAAAAAAATTTTCCACTTCCGATTTCACCCCAAAACTAACCCCTTAAGTCAAAATTTAACTTTCAAAACTACACGATTCTAATCAGGCTAGCAATTCCTATATTAGTGCCAAATTTCAACTTTCTACGTCAAATAGTTTCGGAGATAATCGGTTGTGACAGACAGACAGAAGAAGAGACACCGAAGTGATCTTATATGTATGTGTTCCGTACGGAACACTGAAAAATACTACAATTTAAAAAATAAACTGTATTAATGGATTTTTCTTTAAAAAATAATATTTCAGCGTTGCATGATAATTCAAGAAGTAGCATAATTTTTCGAAAATTGGACTCAACTAATATGTCGGGGTGGGTCGAACCCTCCAACTGTGTCAATAAATACATACCTTTACGGTGTAGTTTTCTGTTTTAGTGGTTACTGATATATTCACATCTTACTTATTCAAATTTTATTGTCAAAAGGTTAGGAAGTTCGTATTTGAGTAAAATTTTATTCAGCCAGTAGTTTCATATTGACACTTAAGAATATGTTTTATTGTTTGTTTACGTTTGCAGCAATAAAACAGGTTTGTTTGAAAAAATCTTAACAAAGGCTACATTAAATTTTAAGTGTATATCAACATTTTTCGTAAGTGCCCTTAATTAAAGTAATTGGAGTATTTATATGTTATTTCCTTATTTTGGTCTTAAAAATCACACCATCATTATTAAGTCAGACTGATCAAGCTGCAATATATTTAATAAAAATCAGTAAAATGATTTATTTATTTCCCTTGTAAACATGTAGTTCTAAAATAGGTACTGCATTTCTCTTTCTCATATTAAAGTATAACTTAATTCAAAGTAAAAAAAAAAAAAATACTTTATGGCAAGGAAAGTAGACTAGGGAACCGTCGCCGATTATAGTGCAGTAAATAAGGTCGCCATTAGAAGAAGATACGGTGAGTGTTGCGGGAGGGTTCAGGTTAGGGGGTAGATGCCCTCAGGGTGGTTATCTTTCCCCGCGCTTGTTGTGTGTGCTGATGAACAGGCTAATGGTGAATCTAGTCGAATCCGGTTTTTCTGCTCCATGCAGATGATGGATTTGTTCTTGGAATGAGAAAATTCTTAAACATCGTCTGCAACAGGACGCAGGTGCGCACTGAGGAATAAGTCCAAGAGTTATACATTATCTTGGCGTCGAGAAGATTACGGTGGAAACTGGAACAAATTCAAGGCTTGTCGGCTTGAGCATTTGTAGTGTAATACATTCGCGTTAAACGTCCTGCTTGAGTGACCCAGCCTTCCTATTCGGATAAAAAAGAAGGTAATGGCAGGAGACTATATGTTGGAAAGGAGTGATTTAGGACTAGCGAAAATCGCTTCAAATGCGGAAGAGAAGATTTCACTGCTAACTTTTAAGGCTATCACCACAGGGGATCACTTGAGGCTTAATGGGTCTTTTTCTTTTATGAATCCTAGCAGGGAAAGTTAGACAGAAGATTAACCTCCCTCAAAACGTGCGGGCGTGGATCACTGATAGGTCGCCAATGGCTGAAATTGAGTTGGCAGGGTCGGGAATTTCTTTGCAAACTACAAATATACGAAACTGCTTTCTTTTGAGAAAGTTTGCTTTTCAGGCACAAGTCTTTGCCATGACATCTACAAAATAGGAGGTGGTACCGTGTCGCGAGTAGGTGGTACACATCTTCTCAAATAGCCAAGCTGTACTTAAGGCAAGTATTAAACCCTCAACGAATTCGGCATTAACTCGAGAGTGCAGAGATGGTTTGGGTGAGCTACCTAGGAGGAAACAGGTTAACCTGATATGGATTTCTAGTCATCAGGGGGTGCGGGGCAATGAGATGGCGGACGCATTCACCAAACTCTGGGCTTGATATCGTTCTAGAGATCTGAACCAGCTTTAATTATATCGAAACAATAAGTGGGACCAACCCTCAAAGAATTAGCCGATGGCTGCTCAGGAGAGCTATGGTATCGAAACCAAAAGAAATAAATGTATTCTAGATAACATGGAATATATATATATATATATATATATATATATATATATATATATATATATATATATATATATATATATATATAGAACGACCCTGGTATGTCCGTATAGTCTGGAGGATGAGGAGACGCCGTTCACTGTGAGGCGCCTGAGTAGACTCTGATATGAGGTCTTTGGATCAGCAATATTCCAGAGGAAGGAGGCGAGCACTTTGGAGATATGATAAAAATTTTGAACAAGTAACACAATATACATAGAGCAATCCCTCTAACTGCCTCCATCATTTCAGTGATCCATTATATCTTTGAAAATAAATAAGAGAAAATAATGAAAGAATAATACAATTTTTAGACTTCTCGACTCCAAGAAGATTGAAACACTTATATATATATATATATATATATATATATATATATATATATATATATATATATATAACACAATTTATATGATCGAATATGAATAATTATAGTTAAAATTTGTGCATTATCTTAACAAAAAATAGAATAATTCTCATAATAATGTTAAAAATATATGTAATTTATCGACCCCACCCCTTCCATCTCCGTTCCCTAAAGGGATATAGCTGAAAGATTGTAGGTTCCATTCTTATTTCAAGTAATATATGTTTACCAAATTTGAAATCGATGTCCCATTGCGTTCGACCGTTATTGTGTCTACCGGCAGACAGACCGTCGGAAGTGAGGAAACTATGTTTTTCGGGATCTAGGAACCCTAAAACATGAAGAAATATATAAATTTCGGTGGGTGATTTTTTTACTTGCATTTAGCAAACGAAGTAAAACGTGATTTATCCAGAACTTCCCTCGAAAATACCCAGTTTTAAAATAAATATTGAATATGTTTCTCTAATATTAAAAAAAATAATCTAAATATTACACATTTATATTTTATATGACACATATTTAAGAAAGGAAGTTAGTTATTTTGAAATTGGAAGAAATAACACGTCCACTCCAAAAATCCTGACGATGAGGTATAACGAGATAAGCAACCTTCTAAAACCTCGTCCCTATTACTGTAAATACATATGCTTAAAGTTGTTCATTATCGTAAAGAAAAATTAGGAAAAATTCTCATAATACTATTTAAACTATACAATATTTAACGACCCCTACCATTTTCTCCTTGTATTTGAAGAGAGAGAACAAATCCGAAGGGTGAATTAAAATATTTCTAATGGGCTATTAATATTCTAAGATGAGCCTAGTCTATTCTGATCGGCCTCTGTGTTTTGCCAAAATATTCAAAAGCAGGGCTGAAAAAAGGACCATGTGGATTCCCTCTGTGCCTGGCATATACAGGGGGACCCGGAGACTACGTAGGGGATTCTGTTGCTTTGAGAAGGACTGGAACTGGAAAGTTTTATTGTTAGAGTGATAATTTTTTGAAAAAATGAAAAGCTCCTTCGTCCCGGTAATTAATTTTTGTAGATGTCAAGTTTTGGAAATCTCCCCTCAGGTCATAGGTTTTTGAAGGTTGTAGTTTTATTATTAAAATGGATGTTTGTTTTGCAACCTGTTCTTCCTCTGTCCATCCACTTCCTAAAGTGGTCCAGTTTTTATTATAAGGGAGGTTTTTGCCTAAATTGATTTTTAAAGGTGTTGAAGTTTTATTGTTAGAGAGTTGGAACTTCTCTCTTATCATTGTGGAATAGTCAGAGATTTTTCCTAATCCCCCTTCTCCCAGTTTACGACTTTTGTAGACGGTAAAGTTTTATTATAGAAGTTCTTTTTTTTTTAAATTTACTTCTCTCCGTCCCGTGATCAATTTTTGATGGGGGTGAAGTTCTATTATAAAAGAGGGTTTCTTTTTATGGGAAAGCTCTTTTAATATTCATTCTTTTTAAGTTCTATTATAGGAAAAAATATATGAAGGGCGCCGCCTAATTTCCACGGAATTAAATCCCATAGGTAACAGATTTTTTTCTTTTCGCTCCTGTTCAATCTTCTGGAAATATTTGAAAAAACTGTCTTTGGAATCAAGAGTAAAAATATGTATAAAGAATTACTAGATATACGAGGTGGCATCTAAGTTAGAGCATTATTATGAACAGGCACCAGTAAAGTAAACCAGTATATTGTTAATACCAGTGAGATGGAGATTCGAAATGCACTATGCTAGGTGATGTTGTTCTGATCTCGTCTGTTTATGCAGTAATTCCAAAGTCTATGATTTTTTGTTTCGTTAAAAGACGTCGCTGCAGATTTGTAGGTGCTTTCACAGATTATATATATATATATATATATATATATATATATAATATATATATATATATATATATATATGTATATATATATATATATATATATATATATATATATATATATATATATATATGTATATATATATATATATATATATATATATATATATATATATATATATATATATATACCGAGTGACACAGCCAACGTGTAACACCCTGTAATTTTTTTATTTTGAAAGTTGTATATATTTGCATTTTTAGATACCAGAACGGAACATTATTAGGCTTTTTTATTACTTAAGAAATATTATTAACTACTTCCGGTTTGACCGGAAGTGACTGCAACATTCTTATTTTTAATAGAACCCTGTATATTTTTTTTATCAATTTCAATTCGCTTTGAAATTTTCTTTCCAACGATGTACACAAGTTGACATTTGTTTGACAGGTGACCGGCAAAAACTGATTTAAACTCATAGACTTAGGCAGCCATGGCGTATGTACTAGCAATTGTTTTTGTTAGTTTTATGCCACTTTGGAAAGAATTTAAGACTATTCATTTATCGTGCCATTTTCGCTAGTCTAAGTGGCTCCTACAAAATTTTATGCTTTACATTGAGTTACAGAATTTTCTCTTTAAATAATGATCAATATCACCGAAATTAAGATAGGAACACATATTTTTTATTTAACACATTACAGGTTTTTTGCCAACATACATCAAACAGAACTATCTAACGCCAATTGGATTTATTATTATTTTCAGAAAATAAGAAACCTATTTATTAAATCAATATTTAAATACAAATAATAAAACCAAAACATTTAATAATAAGAATAACACAACAAAACCGATAATTGTAATTAATTAATATTAGAAATAGGTAATATTTTAACTAAGTAACACAATAAAAATAAATGGATAAAACTATTTTATACTAGATATAAATTTGCTAGATATTTATTCCAAATGTTCAAAATGCTGTCCGTTGTTAATCCTACATAATGTAATGTACAACAATTGCTAGTATATCCGCCATGGCTGCTTAAGTCTAAGAGTTTAAATTAGTTTTTGCCAGTCACCTGTCAAACAAATGTCAACTTGTGATACATCGTTGGAAAGAGAATTTTAAAGCGAATTGAAATTGATAAAAAAATATACAGTGTTCCATTAAAAATAAGAAAGTTGCAGTCATTTCCGGTCAAACCGGAAGTAGTTAAAAATATTTCTTAAATGATAAAAAAGCCTAATAATGTACCATTTTGGTATTTAAAAATATAAATATATAACTTTCAAAATAAAAAAAATGCAGTATGTTACATGTTGGCTGTGTCACCCGGTATATATATATATATATATATATATATATATATATATATATATATATATATATATATATATAAATATACATATATATATATATATATATATATATATATATATATATATATATATATATATATATATATATATATGTATATATATATATATATATATATAAATATATATATATATATATATATATATATATATATATATATATATATATATATATATATATAAAATAGAATTTTAGGTATTTTCGTTATTGAAAACACTGATGGCTGAGCATTTTTTTCTATTTATTTAATTCTACAGGTTTTATTTTTTAAAGTTGTAACAACTTAATTTCTAATTTGAAATATCCTAAATATATATGTACATATTTTATTAAAATAAAACAGCTAAAAAATAAAAAAATTCTACTTTTGTTATAAATCTTCGTCATCTGTTAGAGAAATAAGGCTTCCGAAAAATTCATTCTTTCCGTTTTCTTTTGGTTGTGCCACGGAGAATCTTCTATTTCCTTCAATTTTTTTTGTGTTTTCTGAGGAATTCTGTTTCCTGCATAAATAAAACATAACAAAGTTAGAAAAAACGTCAAATTAATTTACTTTTTTCAGAATAAATGTAATGTGTTCATACTATTTAACGGGGGGAGCCATTCGAAAAAAAAAGAAACCTCTCTGCCAGTGAAAATTTTAGACCTCTCCCAACACAGTGAACTCAAGGACCGATGACCAGGAGGAAAGGTTTTTAACAAGTAAGAACTATTTTAGACACGGGAAATTTACAACCTTCAATTTAATTCAAAAATCGAATATGAGGATATTTCTCACAAAAAAAAACGAATTCTTTCACGAACTGGAGCTTTTTATGCTTAAATCCTTTTCATCCTATTTGAGAAAGGGGTTAGGAAAAAGAACCTTTTCATACTTTCCTCAGTAAAAAAAGCCCTGTTTCTAAGCGGGCACTACCTTTTAAATCCATAGGCGGCATTGTCCTGCCACTGATGGAGATGTAGCCTGAACATATTTTGGATTTAGAAAATTTGTAATGTAATGGTTTTTTATTGCGAATATTTTTGTATTTTTTTTACAAAATACGATAATATTAAATACAGTATGGTCGTACAAAAAGTATTACAAAATTAATTAATAAATTAATGTTATCTATAATAATAACTGTGTTTATGTTCCCTGTTTCGTGAGATTTTACCCAACAGGTTAACTGTTAAGCGGTCATATATGGGCGATATCAAGCTAATAACATGGTGCCAAAGGACAATGGTCCATTAATATTTGACAATGTACAGTCGTGGACCTCTAAAACATATACCCCGAGCACACAAAGTGTACGCTATCCAGCAGAATTGTACCCTAATAACGGTAACCCCTTACTAATAAACCTGCCTGGGCGATCAAATATGGAAGGCAGTTAAGGTTTTTATTGTAATCTAAATAACACAACTCTACAAAAAATTTTTTTGTTTTTGTCCTAAAATTTATTTTATGATTTTTCTATTCATTATGCTCCAAAATAAAGGAAAAGTACCCATATTCCATATAAAGTTTGCTTTTGTGGTAGTTATGATAATAATACATTTTTTTGAGTTATCGTAGAAATATTAAATAATTCTGGTATATTTAAAAATACCGCGAAAAAATAAACAGGTCGTAACTTTCACACAGTGTCTACAGATGTCACTTAAGTGATAAACAACAATTGACTGTTTTGTAGAAGACTTAAAGAGGTTAAAATGTCGTCGAGAAAGTGTAAATATGATGCTGATGCATTTTGCTATATATGTGGTATATTTATTAAAGTACGAGATATAAAATTTCATTTAAACGCATGTGAAAAGCTTTGTGAAGCCTACAAAGCCTATTTCAACTGCCCTGTTTGGAATCTAGACAAGCCCTGGGCTCCACATGTTGCTTGTAGTAATTGCAAAAGATGTTTAGAAGGTAAACAATTTTTAGTAAAAAAAATATAAATATGTTTATTTTTATCTTTATTTATTTCAGGTTGGTATCGAGGTGAGAAACGGAGTATGAAATTCGCAGTACCGAGAATTTGGCGAGAGCCAAGAGACCACGTTAATGACTGTTATTTTTGCGTAGTAAATCCAGCTAAAAGACGTAGAGGCACAAATGCGAAACCCATCGAATATCTTGACCTTGCTTCATCTTCTGCTCCAATCTCACATACCCCGCAACTTCTAGTACCTGAACCTCCTAAAAAATTGTCTCAGTCAAGCTCATCTCAGGGTTCAAATAAAAATATTGAAGATAAAGAATTTGTACAGTCACAGGAACCACCGAAACCCCATTTTCTTACCTCAGAAGACTTTAATGACTTAATAAAAGATTTGAATTTGCCGAAGAGTAAGGCAGAGCTTTGGGGTTCTCGTTTGAAGCAATGAAATTTGTTTATTGATGTCAAAATAACAGATCAACGAAGTCGGCATGAGACATTTGCTACGTTCTTCACCAAAGAAGATGGACTTTGTTATTGTAACGATATAAGAGGTTTGTTTGAAGCAATTGGGATACCCTGTGTTCCCAGTGAATGGCGTTTATTTATTGACAGCTCGACGAAAAGCTTGAAAGCCGTTTTATTACATAACGGAAATAAATTTCCATCTCTTCCAGTTGCTCATTCTGTACATCTAAAAGAAAACTATGAAAGTGTTAAAATTTTACTCGAAGCTTTAAAATGTCAAGAGTATAAGTGGCAGTTCATTGGAGATTTTAAGATGGTAGGATTTTTCATGGGACTACAGGGTGGATATATGTTCTTTTTTCCCATCAAGAAGCAGTGTAAAATTAAAACACGAAATTGTTTTTGATCCATTGTTTTGAAAATAACAAAAGTAGCGTCACTCTTGGCACAATAACTCACAAACTAATGAATAGAATATCATGAAATTTTAACAGCTGTCTTTTGAAGGTTAGTATTAACTGAAAAAAAAGGTGACTGCAATAAAACTAGCGCCATCTATGTGTTAGGCCCGGGACTTTTCAGCCCATGTGTTACCGTTCAAGCGAAGCAATGGCTTGAAAAGTGTTATGGGGACTCCGCTCCATCAGAAACAACAATAAAACGTTGGTTTGCTGACTTCAAACGTGGTCGTAGAGACACCGATGATGCAGAACGCAGTGGACGTCCAAATGAGGCGGTAACACCAGAAAACATCAAAAAAATCCATAAAATCGTTTTGAATGATCGAAAAGTGAAGTTGCGTGAGTTAGCTGACATCGTAAAGATATCAAAAGAACGTGTTGGCTTTATATTGCATGAGCATTTGACTATGAGAAAGCTCTGTTCAAAGTGGGTGCCGCGTTTGCTCACTGTTGATCCAAAACAAGAACGTGTTGATGATTCTGAGCAGTGTTTGGCCATGTTTAAACGTAACAAACCGGAATTTTTGCGTCGATATGTGACAATGGATGAAACATGGATCCATCACTTCACTCCGGAATCAAAACGATCGTCATCTGAGTGGACAGCAACTGGTGAACCTCGTCCAAAGCGCCCGAAAGCACAACAATCGGCTGGAAAGGTTATGGCCTCGGTATTTTGGGATGTGCGTGGTGTAATATTCATCGACTATCTTGAGAAAGGAAATACCATCAACAGTGAATATTATATAGCGTTATTGGAGCGTTTGAAGGCCGAAATTGCAAAGAAACGACCGCATATGGCAAAGAAAAAAATTTGTTTCATCAAGACAACGCACCGTGTCACAAGTCAATCAAAACAATGGCAAAACTACATGAATTGAACTTCGAATTGCTCCCACATCCACCGTATTCGCTAGATTTGGCTCCCAGCGACTACTAGCTGTTCGCAGACCTGAAAAAAATGCTCGCCGGTAAGAAATTTCGCACGAATGAAGAGGTTTTCGCTGAAACTGAGGCCTATTTTGAGGCAAAAGATAAATCGTTCTACAAAAGTGGTATTGAAATGTTAGAGCGGCGCTGGAATGATTGCGTTGCTCTTGATGGAGATTACGTTGATGAATAAAGCTAATTTTGAACCAAAAAAACCGTGTTTTCTTTGTTAGGCCCGGGACTTTTCAGCCCATGTGTTAAATATATTTGTTTCGATTTATCAATAAATAAAAATTTAAACTATGGATTTTCTAAAATACTGTTCAACCGTTCTCCTGGATACAAAAGCAAATTTTTTCAGGCCATATATATCTTTTTCGTCTAACTGTCGATAAAGCTATCGAAATTTCATATCCTCTTATCAAAGTCAAAATTCATGTTGACCTGTGTATGTGAATATAAATTATCTTTAGAGTTATTAAAATCCGGTTTCGTTGTCATAAAGAATGAAAATTGGTACTTAACTGATTTTACTTAAAGAAAAACAAAATGTATATTTATAAATAGTTTTTTGCAACGCTTATTTTTCACATGCCTTTGTCCTTATTGTTATCTCAAGCATGCGTAGTATTAACGCGAAGGAATGCGAGATTAGGTTAGTACTTATTTTCTATAAATCTAGGGATTTTTTTTCATTCATTTCTTGGTTAACCACAGCGGTTATTAGTATTTGATGGGTCAATACCCGTTTCTAAATTAAAGTTGGGTCTAGCAAATTCATTTCAAATTAGCACTATATACACTGTAATGCCACTGTGCCAAAGATTGCAAAATCTCAACATAATCTGAACACTAATTAATTGTTGTCAGTGTTATCTATAATATATATAAAATGCAACGTCTCTCTGTCTGTCTGTTCTGTCCGTTAGTGCGCCTATCACTGAAAAACCACTTATCCGATTTACGTACTTTTTTTTTAAAAACATACATATGTTCTCTGACCAGGTTATAGGCTATATTTTATTACGATAGGTAACTTAAGGAATGAGCAGTGACGTAAAATAGTGAATGATGTCGGAAATAAGTTTGCCGCTGGCGCGTGCCTTTGCAATACACAGCCTAAACCATTAAATATGGAACAATATTATGTAGTAAAGAATATCTGTAATGTATAATCTATAATATATAAAATGCAATGTCTCTCTGTCTGTCTGTCTGTCCATTAGTGCGTTTATCACGCGGGAACCCCTTATCCGATTTACCTGTCTTTTTTTAAATTGATACATATATTCTTTGGCCAGGTTATATAATAATAATATAATCTATATCTATAATATATATAAAATGCAATGTTTGTCTGTCTGTCCGTTAATGCGCTTATCCCTCGAGAACCACTTATCCGATTTACGTGATTTTTTAAATTCATACATATGTTCTCTGACCAGGTTATAGGTATATATTTTATTACATCTATAATATATATAAAATGCAACGTATCTCTGTCTGTCTGTCCGTTAGTGTGCTCATCACTGGAGAACCACTTATCCGATTTTCGTACTTTTTTTTTAAAAAGATACATATGTTCTCCGGCCAGGTTATAGGCTATATTTTATTACGATAGGTAGCATAAGGAATGAGCAGTGACAATAATAGTAAATGAAGTCGGACAAAGTTTGCCGCTAGCGCGTTCTCTTGCAATACACAGTCCAAACCATTAAATATGGAACAATATTATGTAGCAGAGAATATTTATAATATATATATATATATATATATATATATATATATATATATATATATATATATATATATAAAATGTAATGTATCTCTGTCCGTCCGTTAGTGTGCTTATCACTGGAGAAACACTTATCGATTTACGTGCTTTTTTTTAAACATACGTATGTTCTCTGGCCAGGTTATAGGATATATTTTATTAGGTGACATAAGGAATAAGCAGTGACGATAATAATGAATCAAGTCGGAGAAAAGTTTGCCGCTAGCGCGTTCTCTTGCAATACACTCCCTAAAGCATTAAATATGGAACAATATCATGTAGCAAAGAATACAATATATATATATATATATATATAAAATGCAACGTCTCTCTGTCTGTCTGTCTGTCCGTTAGTGCGCTTATCACTCGAGAACCACTTATCCGATTTACGTGTTTTTATAAATTTATACATATGTTCTATATAATTCGATATAAGCCTAGATAATGGGAGATAAGGTGAGATAATGGAAGATAATGAGAAATAATGGGAGATAAGTCGAGATAAGCCTCGATAATGGGAGATAAGGTGAGATAAAGGGAG
The DNA here is from genome assembly GCA_019049505.1 of Pachyrhynchus sulphureomaculatus. Taxonomy (NCBI): domain Eukaryota; kingdom Metazoa; phylum Arthropoda; class Insecta; order Coleoptera; family Curculionidae; genus Pachyrhynchus; species Pachyrhynchus sulphureomaculatus. The sequence continues at coordinate 29,790 of JAHKBH010000551.1, forward strand.
ATAAGGAGAAATAATGGGAGATAAGGAGAAATAATGGGAGATGAGCAGAGATAAGCCTAGATAATGGAAATTATGTAGAGATAATGGGAAATAAGGAGAAATATTGGGAGATAAGGAGAAATAATGGGAGATATTTTATTACGTTGGGTAACATAAGGAATAGGCAGTGACGATAGTAGTGAATCAAGTCCACGCGAGCGGAGCCGCTGGCCCGGCTAGTCTCCAATAAAAGCTTATGATTTCAATTTTACTGTATTTTCTTAGTGGTTTGTATACCTAAATAGGAAAAAGAACGGGCCCTACCATAAGAGCGATAAAAATAACGAACTTCAAATAACCTCTTTTATAAGTTCCTAAATAAGGGAAATCGTTATCCTTAATAAAGGTTTCTTTTATTTTGTTTCAATACTGCGCAAGCTCCAAATGGTGGGCGCATGCTTCAAATAACGATAACAGCTGAGCCTTTTGTATTTAATTTCTTCTTTTACTACTGCGCAAACGGGGGGCGCATGCTTTAAATCAAGACAGTGGCCTACCAAAATAAGCGTTGCAAAATCTCCCTATTGAAAGATGTGTTCTTTCTTTAAATAAAAGATTATTAAGTTTAGTTTTGAGAAAAAAAGAAGATATAAAGTAGTGTTATTAACATAAGTGTTATCTTAATAGGTAACAAAATTGCAGGTACAAAAAATCTAATTAATTTCATCTAGAAGTCGTGGAAACTACTGCAAAATATTCTGTTGCAAACAAAACAATGATCCTATATGCTAGTAAAACGATTAAAACATATTATCTTTAATTTAAAATAGATGAGAAAATAATTAATTAAAGCAGCTAAAAATGATTGTATCTTCCCTTTCAAAATATAAGTATTCATGAAAATAATCACCCTACGAGATTTATGCATTTCTTCACGTTTCAGGTATCGGAAAAACAACGTAGGACCCCATATCTCCCATATACTCCCTATATATACATATCGATTTCAAATTTGGGATATATAGAATAGAACGCAACCTATAGTATTTGAGCGATATCGCTTTGAGGAAAAGAAGTCAATATATTTTGAAAGTATTTGGTTAAATAATTAACAAATTTTAAGTATAATTATTTGTAGTCAAACATACAAAGGGCTAGATGGGTAAGGGACCATGTTAGAGGGGTTAGTTCGTATATGTTGTGTTGTAGGTCCTTTTCAGGTTTCTTGGAGTCAGAAATCTGAATACTGTGTTCGACTTTCATTATTTTTAGTTATTTGTGGTCAAATATCATCTATCTGAGGTGAGGTAAGATGTTACAAGATTGCGTGTTATACATCCTTTTCAGGTTTATTAGGGTCGAAGAACTTAAAAATCGAATTATTACTCCCCTTGCTACAAGAAAATTTTTCTTAAAAAAATCACCCTCCGAGGTTTTTGCGTTTATTCACATTCCAAGGTCCCTAGATCACAAAAAACATAATCCATCATGTCCGTCAGTCTGTTGGTCTCTCTGGAATGAAATAAAACACCAATTTAAATTTGGTACACATGGAATACTTGAAACAGGAATGGGATTTAAAGTTTTTCGGCAGGGAAAAGGAGTACTGGGCCTAAAAATTTTATTTACTTTCTACATCAAAATGAGAATTTTTCTTGGCTTTTGGTTGGTATAATGAACAGATCTGAAACATACTTATTTATAGTTAAGGGTGTCAGAGGGATTGCGTCCCATGTATTCTGATATACTGATTTAGGGTTCTTGGAGATAAGGAGTCGGAAGATTGTGCTATCTTGTTCATTATTTTCAGTTATTTATATTAAAGCATATAAGGGTGGGGAGGGTTGTAAAGGTGTTTTATAAAGACCTTGTCACATGTTCTTTTTAGAGTTCTTGGAAGAATCTGAAAATTATTACTTCTCTTACTAAAGGCAAGTGTTTTAGTCGTACGAAACAGACCCTCCACGATTTTTACAATTATTCAAGGGTCGATAAATCCCGAACGAAATGAAATATCGACTTCAAATTTAGTACGTTTCTGTATCACTACGTCGGAAGGATGTTTATTGGAGTTGGCTCTTAATATATCAAATACTGGTCCTCGTACTGGAAAGTGGAAAGAATACTGCCTACATAGTTTTTGTTGGGCTTGCAAGCTATTTCTTTGTAGCACAACGCAATATGATAATATATATACGTAAATAAATAAGTGCACTGGCTTCGAATTTCGGTAAAAACATTTTCAGGAACATATATATATATATATATATATATATATATATATATATATATATATATATACATATATATATACATTTTTTTTTTGGTAAACATAGGGACCGTTTGCAGCGTGATATCAGTATAAACATTGCTGGTCAACGTTTGGAATTGCAAAATAGTTCAAAAAAATTTAGGTGTTATAATAGATACAGATTTGCGTTTCAAAGAACACGTAGGGCATATTATACAAAGAGCCTATATGTCACTGAAAATGCTTTACCCACATCGACATCTTTTGGAAGAATCTCTCAAGGTAAAATTGGCAGATTCCCTTGTTTTAAGTCACTTAAATTATTGTGATATTATGTATGGACCGTGTTTAGATAAAGTAAACTTAAATAGAATTGAAAAAGTGCAAAGGAGCTGTTTACGTTTCATTTATGATATAAGAAAATTTCAGTCCGTGTCGCACAAATTAGAGGATGCTAAGTGGTTGAATATGCAGGATAGACGTAGACTACAATCTTTGATAATGTTTCATGTTTTTTTGTTGTTAATAACTGCCCACCATACCTAACAAACAAAATTATTTATAGAACAGACGTTCATAGGCTGAATTTAAGATTTGGTGGACTTATATCTCCACCACCTCACCGAACGGCTCTTTTTAAAAGAAGCTTTTCCTACAATATTTATAAACATTATAATACCGTGCTTTAAAAACCCTTAAACCTGAAATATTTAGAAAGCGGTTAAAAAGTATTTTAAACCAGTCTCTTCCTCTCTTTCTGTCTCGTTTGGTTTTATTATATATAATTCATGAACATGTATGCTAGATGATGTAGTTTACATGGGGTTGAACTTTGAACAGTTTTTAATTGTTTTCAGCTCCTTTTTCTTCTTTTTGTAGCAGAAATATTGAAATGTATAATGTAAAGTGTAATATTAATGTTGTTTTGCAGAAAAGAGGAAATAAAATTGTTATTATTGTTATATATATATATATATATATATATATATATATATATATATATATATATATATATATATATATATATGGGGGGACATCAGGTCCTAAAAACATTAATCCTTCACCACATACTATCCTTCCAACTCCTTACCCCTTGTCTACACGTTTGGCTGGTGCGACAAGGAAATGGCTAAAAACTCCAATATGAAAAATGAATATCTCGAATTTTCAAAACGCAGTACCCCAGGCGAGTAGAGGAAACTCAGAATCTCGCACTGCTCTTGCAGTCAGTCCCATGGATTCTGGGGGGGGACAAAAATTCGAAAATAGAATACGGTGGTATACCCACAACACATAGAAAACCCAAAGGAACAGAATGGTACGTAGCAACCTACAACACAAGAACTTTAGGACCCGAAGAAAAAATGATCGAATTGGAAGAAGAACTTAAAAACATAAAATGGACAATGTTGGGCTTAGCAGAAGTAAGAAGAACAGGCGAGTCTTGAATCACCCTAAAAAGTGGCTATAAATTCTATAAAGGCAATGAAAGTAAGAACATTGGAGGAATCGGTCTACCTATGTATACACAAAAGGATAGCAGAAAATATTGTACAGTTCCAATCCATATCGGAAAGAGTGATTTCAGTAGACATACAACTAAAGAGAAGATGCAAATGTAATCAGGTATATGCGCCGACATCAGACCAATTCTGCGAAGATATAAATAAAGCATTGCTACACCATAAAATAAGATATATCATAATAATCGGTGACTTGAATGCCAAAATAGGGAAACCAGCGAATCCAAATGAGAAAGACTGTCGGGAAATTTGGTTTGGGTATGAGGAATAGCAGAGGAGAAATGTTATCAAATTTTGTAAATGAAAATAGCTTGTACGTTATGAATACGTTTTTCCAAAAACCAGAGCATAGACGATGGTCATGGCAAAGCCCAGATGGTATAACAAAAAGCCAAATTGATTATGTTTTATCAAATGACAAGAATACTGTAATCGACACGACACTTCTGCACACGATAAGCATTGGAAGTGACCAACGGATGCTCAGAGCAAAAATAAAAATAAATCTAAAGCAGGAGATACGTAAATTGATAATGCATACAAAGATAAAGACACCAACAGAAATAATAAAGCAAAATACAGATGAATATCGACAAGCATCGGAAACTCATATAAAACACATAAACTACCAAACAGAACTTGATGAACTAAACGCACAAATAACCAACAGCCTACTCATGACTACAAAACAAATAGCAATATCGATAAAATAGAAAACACGGAAATTAAGTAAAGAGACGCAAAATCTTATAAAACAGAGAAGACTATTAAGAAATGATCCTACACTTGGCAGATTAGAAGTGGCAGAAATAGACAAAAAAATAAAGAAAGCTACAGAGAAATATAATCAAACACTATATGATACCAAAATATCGCTACCGCCCGGAAGAGAAGAAAGAAATAGTGCGACAGTAAGAAATGTGGGATCTGAAAAAAATTCCCGATCTAACAACGGATGAAATAATGAACGCCTTACAACATGCAAAACAACAAAGAACCAGGGGACGATGAAATAACTGTAGAAATGATAAAGTATGGAGGGGCATCGATAATACAATCTCTTCAAGCTCTATTTAACAGGTGCCTAATAGAAAGTAAAATACCAATACCTTGGTTAAACGCCTTGATTGTGCTTATTTTTAAAAAGGAGAACAAATTTAAATTGGAGGATTACAGACCCATCAGCCTGTTATCGGTACTACTCACTAGAATCATAACATATAGATTAACGAACAGATTAAATCGTTATCAACAACGTGAACAAACGGGATTTAGACGGGGATACAGCAATTTGGACCATCTTCAAACAATTAGAT
>JAHKBH010000552.1:0-39573 GCA_019049505.1 Pachyrhynchus sulphureomaculatus
TACTCTTACTGAAAATAAAAACGGAGTCGCAATAATGGTCTCAGAAGAAGTGGTAAGAATAGTGAAAGGATTTTTACCATTCTCAGACAGAATAATCATGATTCAAATAAATTGCAAACTCCACAAACTTAACACCCCAACATCACAAAGTACTGATGAAGAAATCGAAATATTTTATGAAGATTTAAATAAGATTCTACAACACACTAAGAAAAACGAGATAAACCTGATAATGGGGGATTTCAATGCCAAAGTAGGAGATGAAAAAGAAGAGGATATTGTGGGGAATTATGGCTTGGGTAAACGTAATGATAGAAGTCAGAGAATGATCCAGTTCTGCAGAAAAAAGCACCTCTTTATTATGAACACTTACTTTAAATTGCCACCCCGACGGTTATATACGTAGAAAGCCCTTGCAGATGGAAAAGATAGCAAAATCATCCGAAATCAAATAAACTATATAACCATCAATAGAAGACAACGATATATATTCAAATCTGCCAAAACCTATCCTGGAGCAGATATGCCTATAGACCATAATTTGCTGCTTACAACTATCAAGATTAGACTAAAAAAGTTAAAGCAGGAACAAGCAACAACAAATATTAACATCGACAAACTCAAAGAAGTCATAAAGAAGGAGGAAGTCATGAGGAGATTGGCGGAAATCTAGATACAATTAAGCTGGAGTCTCATCAGACACCGAAAGAAAAATGGGAAGTAAGAAGAAAGTATAAAAACAAGAATAGTATGAACTACAAAGAAACGCACAACCTGATAAAAAGAAAGATAAAGGAGGCTAAAGACATGTGGCTAAATGAACAATGCATAGAAATAGAAGCATTGGGAAAGAAATACGACATATTTAATTTACATAAAAAAATCAAAGAAGCTGCTGGACTAAGGTTACAAAGGCAACCACAAGTAATAGAGGATAAAGAAGGTAAACTACTACCGAACATACAAGAAAGAATAGATAGATGGGAAAAATATCTATATATTTTTCCCATCTATCTATTCTTTCTTGTATATGTATAGTGACACAACTAGACAACAAATGCAAATAAGCTTGATACAACTGCCCCCCCCCCTTAAATAAAGACGAAATATTAGCAGCAGCAAATCAGCTTAAAAACAAAAAGGCAGTAGGAGATGATAATATACCTACAGAAATCATTAAAATATTTCTTGAAAAACATATGGTCATTATACAAGACCTCTTCAACAGCGTATACAACACAGGTGATGTACCTCATGATTGATTGACATTAATTTTTATACCATTGCCAAAAAAGAATAACCCTAGAAAGTGCGAGGAATACCGGAATATAAGTCTAATAAACCACATCTTGAAATTCTTCCTTAAAATAATACACCAAAGAATACACAAGAAACTAGATGAACGTACAGTAGTTGTAGGGATGTCAACTCTGATGTTTATTTATGCTTCATAGATTTCCAAAAAGTCTTTGATATGGTAAATCATGAGAAAATGATGGAAATACTACAATCGTGTAACATTGATGACAAAGACTTACAAATAATACCAAGTTTATACTGGAACCAGACTGCCAAAATAAAAGTTGAGAATCGCAAGTTCAAAGAAATAAAAATAAAGAAGGGCGTACGTCAGATTTTACAAAACCCTCCAACTTTTATTAAGTATGTCATATACATATTTTTAATAAGTTTTCGATTTATTTTGAATTTTTCAATTTTTACCCTTGTTTAAGTCTATTACTTACGCTATTGTGAAAACATAAACAAATAGTTAATAATAATTTTAATATAGTTTAACATATATAATGATTAATTATTATGACGTAATAAATGTTTAAAAATATGCCCGACTACTTGAGTACACATGTTCAGTCGTTTTACTATATTTTCCTTTACTTTCCTTAGCACAAAGGGTGTTATTGTCCTGCACGTATCCCGTATCCTATTTTCCACATCTACTGGTGTTGTAGGGGATTCACATAAACACAATCTTTAATGTAGCCTCACAAAATGAAGTCTAAAGGTGTTAAGTCATATGATAAAGGGGGCCACTGAATGAATCCATCCCTACCGATCCGTTTTTGTGGGTAACGATAGTTTAAAAATTCCCGAACTTTCCGGTGGTAATGAGCAGGAGCTCCGTCTTGTTGAATCCACATTTGTCCCCTTTTAAAGTTATCAACTTCTTCAAATAGCTGGGGTAATTCGTTTTGAAAAAAATTTAGATATCCAGGCCCGTTTAAGCGGTTCGCGGAAAAAAATATGGACCAATAATTCGAAAATTTAATATTCCACACCATACATTAAGCGACCAATGGTTTTGGTTTTGAACTACCCAAACCCAAAATGGATTAACTGTTGAATAATAATGCATGTTATGGCTGTTAACTGCTCCATTACTGCGAAAAGTAGCTTCATCAGAAAACATTATTTTGGATAAAAAATTTGGATCGACCTCTATTACTTCATTCATGGTGATACAAAAGTTTATTGGGATGTGTCAGATAAGTCAGCTAGTTGACGGCTGCTGACCTGGGGATTATCTTCAACATGAAGTAAAATCTCCATTTCTTTTTCCTCATTGGTAGCATTCTGGTTTACTACTTTCCGTTTCGTATACTCAACGCTACCACTACTATCAAACCGTTCCATTACGCATTGAAAAGATTTTCTAGATGGTATACGTCTATTAGGGTACTTCGCTTCGTAAAGCCTTACTGCCAAAAGACAATTTTTTCCCGCCTCGTCCAGTATATAAACCATATCAATTAATTCATTTTTAGGAAAATCCATAACTATTACCTTTATACGTCACTTACTACAACAAATTAAACTATTTTTACTTGCTTAATAGACATGTCAAAATTTGACAATGTTGACAAAATTGACATTTTGTTTTGTCTTGGTAACTATGATGTTATAGCGGAAGTGTATTAAAAACAAGGGTCAAAATTGAAAAATTCAAAATAAATCGAAAACTATTGGAAATAGGTATTTGACATACTTAATAAAAGTTGGAGGGTTTTCTAAAATCTATCAGAATAAATAATAATATGAAGAGTGTGTTTAAAAAATTTGATATATTTCAATTTAAATTAGTCGAAATGCATAAATTTATTTTGAACACCCTATAGCAACTAACTCAAATTTCTTTACATATATCTTTTTTTCATCTCTATAGAACGCTCGTACCAATTATGAGTATTCCACCTTCAGAAACAATGGCGCTACTGGCAATTTTTTACAAAACTGAAAACTAGTACTTTTTAAAAAAATTGAAATATTAGAAAAACTACTAGGTTCAGGTATATAATATTATTAATAAAAAAGTTATAAAATTTTACGCAGAATTTAAAAATAAATTAGAAAATAGGATGTTCCATGTAAAAAAACATATGTTATATCGGCCACACTTTTTTGACACAACTGTGCACCTTAATAGTCCCTAAAACTATTGAATTTAACATTTTGTTCGTGATTCCCGAAACAAATCAGATAATAAACTTTACTCTATCGTTCACTCACCCTGTACAATCAAGTAACTTTGCTGAGCGAAAAATACAGAGAGAAACGACTCGCAAGGGCCGAGGAAAACATAGATCGAGACTGGAACAATATAATTTTTTCCGATCAAACTTCATTTTGGGGTTATCTTATCACCCCACGGATCTGGTCAATTTACACTAAGGGATTAGTTCAGCGCACCGTAAAATACCCTCTAAAGGCCCATATTTGGGGTTATCTTTCAGAAAAAGGTTTTGGGAGATTGAAAAAATGCACTGCCAAACAGTGGTTGATCGCTAAAAATGAGGAGTGGATTTTTCAAGACTATAACCACTCCAAACATCGGAGTAAAACGTATAGCCAGTGGAAAGGGGAATCCGGTATTATCACACTAGATTGGCCATCTCAGTCATCCGATGCAATCACAATCGAGAACGTTTAGTCATACGTCAAACAGAAGTGTCGTAGTAAGAAGGTGTACATGGTGAAACAGCTTTCACGGCAAATTCGGGCACTTTGGAAATCTTTGCTCCAAGACGACCATCGACGCTGATGGGGTCTGAAGAAACTACTGAATTATTAGCATTTTAATGGCAATCCATTACTGGCGAATGATGTAAAAAACTTTTAAATAAATACATTAATTTAACGAACAATATGCAATACGTTCATACTTGACCGACTATAAGAGTTAAAAAAGAAATAGTTGCTCATTACTAATCTTGAGAAATATTGCAATCGTTCCAATGGCTGAAACAACAATTAATGATTTATTAGTTTAATTTAACATAAAATTGAGGAGTTATTCGACTGTTAATACTTTATATAGTACTAACATTTTACTAACGCGTAAACTACTATCCTTTTTCGGTTTGTTGTAACTTTAAGATTTGTAAGGAATTTACACCAATCTAAAAAATAGGACGATAACTATATTGATCCTTTATTGAATTTAAGCTGTGTTGTTATTAGAAATTTAATATAATTAAACAACTTTCATTATTTAATAACATCATAAAATAGGAAATAATAGGCAAGACGTGATTGAATAAAATCAAGATATATAAGTAGTAAAAATGCCACTTTCTGATTTAAAATTTGTTGTTAGGTAAAAAGAAGAGTTACTCTTTAAGCGTACCTCAGCTCTTTAGTTATGACAGAGTTCCGGACCATGCACTTGCACTTAAAACTGGTTATTCTGGACAGCTTAATGGGGACAAAGAGGTGGTAAGTGTAATTATTTGTGTTATAAATAATAATGGTATCTCTGTTAGGAAGAGTCATAAATAGAAAATTGGGCACGAATTTTTAAAAACTTGACTGTTAGCTAGTTTTGATTTTTAGCATTTAATCCTACAAGTTTCTGAGCTGAAAAAAATAATAGAAGGAATATTTTCAATTACCAGATCATAAACAAGCTAGGTTCAATCTGTGGCGTGGCTAAGGAGGGTCAGGAATGCATATGTCCTGTCCCTGTCTGTAAAAAATATCCCCTGGTCATCGATTTTTAATATTCCACTGTACGAAAGTTCTTTTTTTTTGTGAAATCTATCCACCAGTCCTAGGTTTTTAAATTTCTAAGTTTTAAAAGTTACACTGTATTAGAGGGATTTTTTTCGTGAAAAACTCGACTCCAGGCATCGTTTTTTAGTTTAAGGTTCTAAGCTTTTAGAGCTCTAGTGCAAGAGATAGGCTTCGCACCCTCTAGTCTCATTCATTATTTTAGTGTTTGCCTTTTTGCCTTAAGAGAACGTCCTTTACATCTAAATATCCCCGGCTCTTTGTACCTGGTCATACCATCGAGTATAAGAAGTAAGTACAGCCTATAAATAATTTCAGTGTTTGGTAATACATTTGGTAGTTTCGTAATAACTCATATAACAAGTTGCTCGTTTTATAGGTTATTTTACACTAAATAACATCTCCCGCCTAATTTTCTTATTGATTATTTATAATAAATAACCACCATAATTATTCAGTTCATAAAGTTAGTAAATACCTCGGGATCATCAAAAACATTATGGTTTTATTTTTATGTACGTGAAAAACCAATTTATTTTTCAATTAGACCGCGTCAAATTGAAGTGCCTATCGGCGTTTCGCCTACAAATGCACGGAGTATCTTCAAGAATCTTTTTAAAAATAGAATCAAGATTAAGCCCGGAGATAGTATTTTTACCCCACTAGTCTCCAATGGACGATGACCCAGGGTAATAATCAGATTTGTCGTTTGATGCAGTGCTCAGTATCTCTATTAATGTTGTTAGTATGTTTGTAAATTTCGATTGATTTTTCAATCATTCATTAAGATATGATGTCACAGGATAAACTTTGGTTCCTCTTACATTGATAATGTGTTATGAGTTCATATCAGAGTTTTTGTAAAGGATGATGGTCTGACTTATCATTCAAGTGTCGATATATATGAGTTAACTTTCTCTAAGTCGAAAGTCCCAAGGTGTCGTTACTTTTGTTTTGTATTAGTAGATCTGCAAAGAAAAGAGCATCATTTGGTTCAGTTTCCATCGTAAATATTATGTTTGGATATTGTTAACTAAGTGATAATCACGTATTCTGTATCATGTGACAAAATAACAAAGGTGTATTACACATATCTATTCCAAAATTTTTAAAAAGGGTTTTTAGAAAAGAAAAAGTTAATACAGTTTCTTCAAAATCTTTTATGAAACTGTTCGACACGAGAGAAGATAGCGGAGAGCCTATAAAGTTTGTTCATATAATTTTCCTTGAAATATGAAATACCTTGACACTTTTTTGATTTATATAATACGTGACCCTGACAACATAAAAACATTTTTATGCGTAAAATTTATTTTATTTTTCAACATGGTCTCCTTTTAGCTCGATATACTTAGTTCAACATTATTCTATCTTTTGTATCCCATCTATACGATTTTTTCCCACCATTTCAAAATAGGCGTTCGTTTCTGCAAGCACCTCATTGTTTGAGTCAATTTTTTTTCCGCCGAGCCATTTTTTCCTATTCGGAAATAGGAAATAATCGCTGGGGACTAAATCTGGCGAATATGGTGAATGCAGAAGCAATTCGTATCCTAACTCATGGAAATTTTCCATGGCGATGACACAAATGTGCATACGTGCATTGTCTTGATGAAAGCGAATTTTTTTCTTCGCCAAATGCGGACGTTTTTCTGACACAGCATGATTAAAACGATCCAATAAGTTAACATAATACTCTCCATTATTCGTTTTGCCCTTTTCAAGGTAATCGACGCCGATTATGCCACCTGCATTCCAGAACACTGTGGCCATGACTTTGTTGGCCGGTAAAGTCACCTTGGCTTTCCTTTGTGCCGATTCGCTATTATTTGGACTGTTCTTTTGTCTCTGGTGTGCTGTGATGAATTCATGTTTCGTCAACAGTTATAAATCAACGACAAAAATCATTCCGATTGCTCTTTAACATCGCCAAACATTTTTTGAAGTTGACACACGTGCGTGTTTACTGTCAATTGTGAGCAATTGAGGCACCTATTTTGCAGAAAGCTTTCTTATATCTAAATAAGTTGTTAAAATGTTCTGCACCCGTTCAATTGAAATGCCCACAGTCTCAACAATCTCATACACTTTCATTCTCCGATCTTTTGCCACTATATCGTGGAATTTTTTAATCATTTCTGATGTGGTGACCTCATTTGGACGAACTGGACGTTCTTCATCCAAAGGGCTTGAACGACCGCGTTTCAATTCAGCTGTCCAATATTTTATCGTATATAACGAAGGTACAGAGTTCCCATAAACTTCGCTAAGTTCTGCTTGTATCTTCTCATTGGTTTTCTTTTTCAAAAACAATTCTTTTATCATTGCTCCATATTCAATATTTTCCATTGTTCTAAAATCACAAAAGTTAATCGCTGCCTCTCACAAACTAAATCAAGCAGCGACTTGAAAATTTAACAGGATTCTTGTGAAAGGTTATTTTTACAAAAAATATAACTTTTTAAATAGTAATAGCGCCATCGCTGACGAAGGTTAGGTACTTATCATACAATCCTCGTATGGTAATAAAATAAGGTAGAATTTCCTAACCTGGCTAACTAGGGACACTAATTACCAAGATCATATGATCATAGCTAAAAATAATAATAGAAAACCACGTGGTAAAATTTGGTAGATCAAGTTAGCTATCGGAATATCACCTAAGTTTTCTTTCTTTACATCAATATTCTTATTCATACTTTTATTGGTTATTTTTAGTACGCAACATCTGTAATGAAATATGACAGACATGGTTATAAACCAAGAGAACGAATTATCATCGTAACTCAAAACAATCTACATGTATTTGAGTGTAAAGGTTCAGTAAAACCAAAACATGTTCTTCCATTGAAGAGATTAAGCTTCGTGGTTACACATGAAAATGATCGTTTAGTACTCGTCAGAATTCCTGAGGATTTAATTAAGAAAGACAAGGTAAAAAAAATAATCTTTTTTTCTGTACTTATGTTTATTTCTATCACTATATGCACAATTGTCATAATCACATTATATTGGGAGTAGTTGACTTTTTCACTCGTTAACTAAACCATATATAAATTATTAGTGTTCCGTACAAAACATTTATAAGATCACTTCGGTGTCTGTCCGTCTGCCACACTCAATTTTCTCCGAAACTATTTGACACAGAAAGTTGAAATTTGGCACTAATATAGGAATTGATGGCCGCATCAGAGCCATGCAGTTTTGAAAGTTAAATTTTGACTTAAGAGGTTAGTTTTGGGGGGTGAAATCAGAAGTGAAATTTTTTTTTACCCGGTCATCCAGTAGAATGTCAAATGAAAGCTTGTAAAAACATGAGTTCAAAAATCTTTATCATGTAATACTTACGCACACTTTTCTTTGTATTATTTTTAAAAAATTGCCAAAAATCACTGTCCCCCTCCCTTATCTTGAAAAGTACTTATCAAAAAATTTTAAAAAAATTCTGGAATATTCTTCACAAGATGTACGATGAACGAAAATTATCACTACCATTCATAATTTCTCGGGTATATAAATCAGTTTTCAACAAATAAAGGAAACAAACTTTGTTGAAAAGTCATTTGGGGTGTGTTTTGTGAAGTCTAAAAAAAATATATTTTCAAGGCAATCACGGTATGGAACACTAATTGCAAAGACCAAATGCATACGTGTCTATTGATTATACGCAAGTTTGTGCGGTCTATACACAGAGTGTTCTTCAAATGGGGACTTCTTTTAACAGGTTGCTAAAATAAAAAAACTTTGTCAAATATACCCCGTACAAAAGTTAAATAATAAGGGACACATAGACTTTTGAAATTTTTTAAGATTTTTTTGCTTTCCTAAACAAATTCTATGTTATCCATCCTGAGATTCTAAAATTACGATGATACTGTAGTACCGAGATATTAATACTTAGGATAGCTAGTTAAATATACCATTTTAGGCAAAGCGACTCTTTAGTGAGTAGTATGCCAAAAAAAATAAAGCCTAACTATAGTAACGCCGGCGCCGTGATTAAATATTTTGAATTTTAAGTGTCTGTACAAATGAAAAACACCCGCTCCTGAAGTGATGTATTATATAAGTAATAATAAACACTGGATCGCAATCCATCTAGCCTTCCTGTTCCATATCAGAACTGACATGTAAAAATGATTGCACCGCACTTACCAAAAAGTTTGACAAACCCTGTTTTAAAGAAATTTGTTTGCGTTTTTTTGACGTCAGTTATTAGTCAGCAATATATTGCATTCTTTATTTTCAAGATGACGCCGCATACCAGGAACCTAGTATTTGTATAAACAAAAAAATAATTTTCCAAGCAACAAGGTCGCCACAGGTCTCACAACTATAACAAAAGTAATTTGTAGCCATATCTATGACGGATAGTTCTTTAATGAAGATTTTGATTTTGTTAAACAGCTTGTTTCATTAGGCATCATCCGAGGATTGGATGAAATTATGATTGTATATAGTGTTAAGAATAATCATTCTCTAAGTTTATCGACTCACAAAAAGAAACAAATGTTAGTTATTTAATTTTTGCTTAATATTTTTAATTTATTGGCAAATATTTCTTGTACTAGAAGGTCATTGATATCTCTATAATATATTCAATCGGTTTTAGGATTATTTAACGTATTCTGTTTTGATATCTCTTTAATTGGTGAAGAAATAAGTACCTTGCATTTTTTAATAACGCAAGCATTTTGATATACCTCACATTTTCAGCTCGTAAAAATTAACAAAAATCCTTTTGCATCCCAGAAAACTATTGCCATAATTTTTTTGGACGACTCTGACCACTTTGAATGCTTTGGAGCTGAACAACCGGGCTTAGTCTAGTATGCGGTTGATGAACAATAAATAACTTGACAAATCGACTTGAAATTTATTGGGTGTGCTCATATGACAAATGAAGCTTGAAAATGGTGTTCAATATTTGGTTCAAGTGATGCTCAATAAGTATCGCTTCCATAACTTATTTATTTATTTATTTATTTGAGTTGTTGACTAACCTGATAAATTAAAACTGAACGCCATCCGTTTTATTTAGGGACTTAACTTATTTAAAAATAAAATTAATTTATAGATTGCCACTTATTCAAAACAATGCTTTTATCAGTTTGTTCCCCATTAGATCGGTGTCCAGGGTGCTTAGGGGCCTTGATCTGTGTTTCTCATCTTATAATTTGGTTATTTCCTGCTGCTCTTTCTGTTAGTGTTAACACTAACTTTTCTTTGTGAAGTCTAACCACTTCCCTTTTTAAATACATGTTAACTTTTTTATACATATTACCTTTTTAAAATATGAAGTTTACATACCTATATTTGCCTAATATGCAAGCTTAAGAACAATGATTGTAAGATATTAGTGAAATAAAAAAATAACTCTGATTGAAAGTTTAAGAAATAGCTTCTGTAAGATGAACAGGAGAAATGTTGAATTTCATTTAAAATTTAATTTCTATAATTCTAAGCCATCATCATCATACTTTATTAATTCATTGTCTTTTAGGGTGACCTTATTCTAGAAGTACCTCAACTGATTGAAGCTATTACAATGATCATAGATGTTACAAAAGATCCATCCATGTTAACCATCATTGATGCCACAACGTAAGTTTGCCTATATTTATAGCTCAAATTCAAGTGGAAAGTTGCGTAAGTTTATTTTTTTTTGCAAACAAGAATGAATTAAGCCTTGGCGTCTTGCTTTGGGCAAAATGACTAATTTACTTCTACTTACTTGATATTGCGAATAGAGTTGTCCTAATACTCATTTTAGTGGGCATCATTGTCTTATTAATATGCTAAACTGGTAGATACATAGAAGGCTAGTCTACAAATGAATATATATATATATATATATATATATATATATATATATATATATATATATATATATATATATATATATATATATATATATGGAACAATAATTGTTATATACTGACGGTTTTTTGTCATTTAATTCAGTTCATTCAGACATGACAGAAATAAAATGGAAAGAAACATATAATAAAATGGCCCATAAAAAAACATGATTAATCATGTTCAGTTTATCATCTAGAAACATTACTACACCAAAAAATAAAATACTTTTTAATCAGTATAAAATTAAAATCATTAAAAACCTCGACGATGCCTCCGAGTTACCTTGACGGTTTTTTGGATATTCCGACGTGGTTTAAAATGGTTTTAGCAGTTTCTTGTTAGCTTCAAAAAGGCATATTTCAAATATTTTACATCAACACCCAAAACGTTAAGTCTTTAGTAGACGTACAACCTGTATGCCAATAAATTTTACTTTTTCAAAAAACGATAATCCCGTATTTTACTTACATTATATCTAACTAATTTATTTGATAAAAATATATTAACTAAATATGAAATCAAGGCATCCTTAACAAAGAAAAACAGCAATAATAATAAAGTTGAATAACTCTACCCTTATATTTAAAAATGTCTCCTTTCTTAGCTCTTCGGGGTGGGATTGGTTGGTTGTCGAAACAACGCATTGCGGTGGTATACCGTCGATGAGTACAAATATAATGTCGAGATGACTATCGTGGCGTAAACAATACTTAATTTTTGTTTGGGCAGCTACGGTTTATATATTTTTATAATCCGTGGTTCTCCATACGGGATGGATTGTTCTTTATTTTTCGTTTGATGAAAATAAAAAGAAAAGGAACGTGCTAAAAGATCATAGCGGGTACCTGGACTATCATTAACGAGTGTGTCTCTTTTTTAGCTGTACAACTCTTTGGAGCTCTACTCACATTTTTAAATGTGTCTTCTTATAGTCTGTCAACAACAAACCGCTTCGCGACGTGATTTTTGCGAACATTTTTGCCATGTATTCTTTGGTGTGCTAACAACGGCGCAATTATCTTAGTAAGTTGTCCAATCGCCTTCTGCATCAATAATCGCCTGGCATCTTCAAGGCACGAAATTTTTTGCATACTCTACAAATATTTCGAATCTCACGAGATAACTGAGTCAAAATCCTCAGAGTCTTTCCTCTGAGCTTTCTCTTTACAAGGGATCAAACGTTTTCAATAGGGTTAGCGCCCGGCGATTGTGAGGGCCCATCTATCTTATCCAAGCGAGCCGTTTCGCGACGTAATTTTCGCCCAGCAAAGGTTTATTTCACATACTTCGGAATTTAACATCATGAGCACGAAAATGTTGTCGAATGGTCTGATGGAACACATTCAAATCCGATTTTTTAAATTTTGCCGCTCCTCGACGCAGTGTTAATTTCGGGCCCGTGAAAATAAAGAGACGATTCGTTTTTCGATTTTCGGAGCGACTTTGCCTACTGAGCCACGTTTTGGCAAGTCGTCGACGTTAGGAGTCGACTGCTATTTTTATTAAAATGTATCGTAGACAAAGGTTCCCTCTGCTGATTTTTTTCTTGAATCGCTAGAATCGCATCTACCAAAATGAATTATCGCGGATACGTTCTTACTTGACAGACTGTAACTTTGTAACTCTTTGTATTTTATTTATTTTTTCTTTTTTAGAATTGAACATCATATGAATGGAAAGAAAAATGGTACTATAGAAATTCAGCTTGGTACGCCTGAAAGAATTCACAAAGACAAAAGCGGGCATTTACTCATAGTAAGTTAATATACTTCTACCTAGTAATATTAATTATAATATATGGGTTCCAATTCTAGAATGAGTAAGATACTAAGAAGCCGAAAAGAAATATTTTTCTAATTTCCTTAATTATAAATGGATTTTTTTTATTTATGAATTCTAAATTCGGATATTTTTTGCTAAGTTATAGATCCATATCGGATAATTAACTTAAGCAAATATCGTGTATACAAAATTTCAATGAAATTTTAAAAACCCGATTCCTATGTAATAATATTTATTACCTTTTATCTTGCTACAACCTATCGGTGCTATCAAGATTTGTAAAATTTAAAAATTCACATTTCGTGTATATTTTGCAGTGCCATTCCTAGAAATTTTTGTGTTACAAAGAGTATACTTATTTTTAAATTAATAACAGTGCAGATGATCTGTGGTATTGAATTTTTAAACATTTGGAAGTGTATCTCCACAGCTAATTCTCATTTGAAATCGGTGTAAGACATTGTTCCCTTTCCTACGATAAAAAAGGTAAACGTGATTAGATATTGTCGGGTGATTATTAACTTTTAATCTTTATAAAGGTTACTCCAATGTCTTTATTTTAGAGAGTTTTCCTACGGATTAGCGGAAATTTTGAAAAGCAAAAATACCAATATTGTTAAACGAGGTGACATATTATTTTTAAATCCTATTTAAAGTTTCAAATTTTTGTTCTAAGCTATATACTACGAGGGTTGTATAATAAGTACTTGCCCATCTCCAGAGATGGCGCTACTACGATTTAAAAAATTATATTTTTCGAAAACATAAACTTTTGCAAGAATCCTGTCAAATTTTTAAGGCGCTGCGTGATTTAGTTTGTGAGTGGCAGCTATTTAAATAGAACATCGAGCAGTGATAAAAATATTTGTTTTTGAAAAAGAAAACGAATGATGAGATAAAAGCGGCACTCCGCGAAGTTTATGGGGACTGCACTTTCGTTATCGGCCATAAAATATTGGACAGCTAACTTCAAACGCGCCCGTACAAGCATGTTTGATGAAGAACGTCCAAATGAGATGATCACATTAGAAATGATTAAAAAATCCACGATATAGCGATAAACGATCGGAGAGTGAAAGTGCGTGAGATTACTGAGACTGTGGGCATCTCAACTGAACGGGTGCAGAATATTTTAACAACTCGTTTGGATACGAGAACGCTTTTCTGCAAAATGGGTGCCGTGATTGCTCACAACTGACAATAAATACGCACGTATTTGGCGATGTTAAAGCGCAATCGGAATGATTTTTGGCGTTGGTTCATAACTGTTGACGAAACATGGATCCATCACAGCACACCAGACACCAATGAACAGTCCAAACAGTGGGTTTTCCGTGGCGAACCGACGCCAAAGAAGGCCAAGGCGACTTTATCGGTCAACAAAGTCATGGCCAAAGTGTTTTGGGAAGCACGCAGCATAATCCACGTCGCTTACCTTGAAAAAGATAAAACGATTAATGGTCAATTTATTGGCTCGTTTCAACCATGCTTTGAAACATCCGCATTTAGCGAAGAAAAAAATTCTCTTTCATCGAGACAATGCATACTATATCCACCATATTCGCTAGATTTAGCCCCCAGCGATTATTTCCTATCTCCGAATATGAAAAAATGGCTCGGCGGAAAAAAAATCACCCAAACGATGAATTAATTGCGGAATCAAACGCCCATTTTGAAGGGTTGAAGAAATCGTATTTTTAGATGAGATACAAACGACAGAAAAATGTTGGACTAAGTGGATCGAGCTAAACGGAGACAGTGTTGAAAAACAAAATAAATTTTACTCATAAATATGTTTTTTTCTTGTCAAGACCACTTATCATACAACCCTCATAGTTTTAGACCTAAAAGGTTTTGTAGGCATATTCGAAATCACTCCACACTTACAACAAATTTTAACCTACCCCAATTACAAGATCATCATATTTTCAATAAATATTCACATTTTTTATTCACGATATTTCACAACCTTAATTTTTGTTTAAAGTTTATGCTTAGCAGGGCTAATCTATCTCAGTGTACGCAAATGTATATATATATATATATATATATATATATATATATATATATATATATATATATATATATATATATATATATATATATATATATATATATATATATATATATATATATATATATATATTACAATAAAGGTTTTCACGGATGGTGGAATGTAATACATACAATACAAAATTCCGGGTTTCAATCCGTTCGTCGAACAATGAATTTGCACGACATTTTACTAAAATCTCATTTGGCATTTTCAAGTGCTCTTGTTGTTGCTACTGCAAGGGAACTTGAAAATGCCAAATGAGATTTTGTTGAAACGTCGTGCAAATTCATTGTTAAATAAACGGATTGAAACGGGAATGTTAAAACATATATTACATCTCATCATCCTTGAAAATCTCTATTTTAATATATGCACAAATACAAAAATTGGAAGTTTCATATTTGCACCATTTCATTTAACAGATTTTAGCTGTTGATGCTAGGTAACGTAATTTATAATTTTAATTTTTAGGTTGCATCTCCATAGTCATCAGTTCCTCCTTCAGAATACCTAATATAACTGGAAGCCATATATGTATCAAACGACTTTTTTTTAAGATACAGATTTGATTGTATACTTGTCTTCCAATCTTTTAGTACAACAAAAAGCCATTACATTAAAGGAAAATGAAAAAATAATATAAATAATAACAATATAATTTATAACTATTAATTTATATTAAACTGAAAAAAAGAGTAATGTGTATTTTGTAATTTAAAATTAACAGGTTTCTGCTTTATAATTGTTTCTGTTATATTATAAAGCTTAATTTAGTTTTAAGGTGTCACAACATAATATAATTTTTTTTTATGAAAATTTACATCTGAAGAAATCAGTTGTCTTACGATAGAATTTATATATCATTCTATTTAGTTAACCCGTTTTTGTGTCAGCTTTTTTATTAAGCTCTACGATTTTTTACCTATTAGTCATTCCATAAAGGATAACGGCTATTAAAAATAGTAATTATGCTTTCAATATAACTTTTTTATATATTTGTTATATATATTATATATATATATATATATATATATATATATATATATATATATATATATATATATATATATATATATATATATATATATATATATATATATATATATATATATATGGTCTGTTCCAAAAGTAATAAGAAAGATTTTTTTGTAGACAACCAGAGGGGCTGAAGTGACGCAGTTTTCGGCGGGATAGTAGATAAAAAATGTGAGTGAGAGTAAGAATCGTTGTCAGAGTGAAGGTCTGTTCGGTCGTCGCGTCAGAAACAAACGATGCAGCGTTTAGTGGAGCAACGTTACGCAATTAAATTTTACGTAAAACTTGGAAAATCGAGTGGCGAGATCTTAACGCTGATTAAGGAGGCTTTCAAGGAGGAAACCATGATCCAAGCAATGGTTTACAAGTGGCACAAGATGTTTCGGGAAGGCCGAAAGTACGCCGAGGACGTTCAGCGCGCTAGACGTTCGTCAACCTCACAAACAAACGACAACGCGAAAAAAGTCAAGGACAGTCAACATGACGTAGATGTCCTCGGCCGGCTGCAGCTGAGGATGCGACGTGTCACGAAGGAGATCGCTAACACCTGGATGTTACAACGCGACAACACGTCATGTCATAACTCGCTTCTCGTAAGTCAGTTCCTCGCCAAGTAGCAACGCTGCCTCAGCTCTGACTTAGCTTCGCCGGACTTTTTTTTGTTTCAACGAATCAAAAGGAGCTTGAAATGTTACGATTTTGGGACGCTGGAGAGGGTCAAAGAAGCCTTGATGCAATGCTTAAAGAAGGTTTCCTTCACCGACTTCCAGAGGCCGCACAAAGGGTGGCAGGAACGTCAGCCACCATATATTGCTGCACGAGGGTGCTATTTTAAAAAATTTTAGCTATTTATACTTTCATCTGCAATAAATCTTTCTTTATTAATTTTTTCTCATTATTTTTGAAACAGACACTGTATATATATATATATATATATATATATATATATATATATATATATATATATATATACATACATACATACATACATACATACATACATACATATATATATATATATATATATATATATATATATATATATATATATATATATATTATATATATATATATATATATATATATATATATATATATATATATATATATTAAAATCAGAAAAAAAATATTTATCGATGTTTGTACAATGAGGTGCCTTAAAGAGAAATTGCATATTGGGCTTTGAAATACTTAAAAAACGCAATTAGATTTGAAAATGTGCCATTTTAACTGCAGTTTATACTTTAGGTACTTAAATAAAAAATATTAGTATTATAATTACCAAAATTTATGGAATTGTATTAACTTATTATAAAATTTTAATAAATAACGTTTCAAACAATTGGAATCCTTTCTGTCTTTTCGGTCCACAAATACCTATTACTAATCTAAATTAATCCGGTAATCTAATAGAAACTAGTACATATTATATTATACTACGAAATGATGCTAAAGTAATCATTCGTATACTCCTAAATAATGAGTAATAATTTATCTTTAAATTACCCTTAACATTTTCCTCTCTGCGACAATGTTGTCTTGTCATATCACGTAGGCGCCAAATATCTGAAGATCGTATTTAACTGACTTTACGTCCGAAATTATTAACTTGTCAATGTCATTTAAAAAATAGATTACTTCGTAATATTTTTATGTCACATAATATAAAGATTGATACTTGTTCCCATATAAAATGTTATTGTTTTAAAGTGGTCTAATATGGCATCACCTCACGAAAGACTAACTGAAAAACATTTTTATACGATTGAAAAAGCTATACAGGTAAGAGGGTTGTATACTTCCTATTAGGAAAAGTAAGTATAGAGCTGTTGTATGGATAACATTTCCATTTCTTCTCAGCGCAAACATATATATATATATATATATATATATATATATATATATATATATATATATATATATATATATATATATATATATAAATATATATATATATATATATATATATATATATATATATATATATATATATATATATATATATATTTTATATAGGATTTAGGTAGTAATGATATATAGTTTTCATATTAAATTTTCAATCCAATTCAATTTGATATTTTCCTGGGTAAGACTTTTAAGTACCTACAAATTACTTTGCATGTACTTAAAAGGTATTATGTAAACATTTCCTTTTAGAGTTACATAATTTTAACGTAAAAATCCTTGTAAGCTTAATTAAATTAATAAAATAAGTAAAACTAAAAAATCTAGGACAACGCAAACAAATATTGAAATTAAACCTTAAAATACCAGAATTCATAACTATATGTCTAATATGCTGTAGTGGTTTTTGTTCACTATCTGTAGAAACAAATTGGAAAAATATGTAAAGCCGGGTTTCCACCAAACGGACAGTTTAAAAAAAACAGTTCTGTTTTTAATAAACAAAACAAAACATGTTTTGTTTTTTTCAAACAGTTTCTGTAGACTGTTTCAAAAATTTTGTTGCTAGTTTTTGTTCTCTTTTTCCCATTTTGTTTAGTCCCGCAAGAATGTCCTCCGACGACGATTTTTTTATAATTAGCTGTGGTTTGTTTTTAATTAATGGCCAAAACAGAAAAAACCAAGATATTGGGTCAGTTCTCTATTAAAAAGGAGAGTTAATTACGGCACGGCAGAATTATAAGCACTGGCGATATTGGTTAAATGGGGAATTGAGATCTTCTTTTCACAATTTTACCAGAATGTTAAGTAGCGATTTTGAATTGTTATATATTAATTTGTTAGGACCTATATATAAATTGCCAGTCAATTTTTTTAATCATTGTAACTAAATATATATACACACATATATATATATATATATATATATATATATATATATATATATATATATATATATATATATATTTGAATAAAAATTTAACCAAATAAATATAAAAAATGGCACTTACTTTTTAAATGTTGACAAACTCTCATCATAAAAATTGCTTACATTTAATAAAAAGTTGATAACTAGTTGAAAAAGTAGAGTACAAATGTCGCAGAGAAAAAACCATTCAGGTGTTTCAACCAAACCGACTAAAAAACAAGAATAAATTTGTTTTGCTTTGATGTACCGCTCGAGATGGGAAAGTGTTTTGTTTACTAAAAACACTGTTCCCCGACAAACATGTTTTCGGAACTGTTTATTTTTTACAAAACATGGCTCTTTTTGTTGAGAAAAACAGTTTTTGTTTGTTTTTCGTGCTATGTCCGTTTGCCGGAAACCCGGCTTAATGCGAGAAGAGGTGAACTTAAATAAAATGTCAGCGAGCGGTGTCATTACGTATTTTCAATTTAAATCTAGTTCGTATTTTCAGTTAAAACTAGTACCTCTCTCGCATTGTATGTTTGCTACTTCTTGAGAACGTCTCTGATCAACTAAATTATTTCTTCTATTATTTTATCGTGAATTAGTTATATTTTTCAAAATGAAGAGGTTACATGAACATATATTTACGAGTATAAGAATTTGCAATAACAGGTTTATAGCAACCAGAATCGGGCTGGACTAATAATACCAATCAAAACCGACAATTAATCCCACCCGATTCTGGTTACTATAACCATATTCTCTGCGCCCTTCTGTTTAGTGTGTTGTAAATTGGTGATTCCCCTTTAATTGCAAACGCAAAATTAGACAAGTGCTATTTAAATTGGTGTCTACTTGTGAAATATGACATATATCTGTAAGATTAGAATAAAGCTATCATAAACGAATTCAGTTCCTAAAACTGAATATGCTATTTTTTGAACTTTAACAAGCGAGAGAGAGAGAAAAGGATCAAATGGGGGCAAATTTTAATAAAAACTTGTAAGTAGCTCTTACTGATAATGATACTTAATGGAAATATAATATGAAACAACTAATTCTTAAAATGAACGATGCAAATGAACTGAAATACAAGAATTTTGTGAAAGCTAGTTCTGGCAAAACCATTAGCAAACATTTTTAACAAATCATGGAGTAAAGGTGCTTATCCTAAGCGCTGGAAGATCAGTAAAATATGTCCAGTATTTTAAATGGAGGATGCCTGACATGTAATTAAAGACTCTCTCATTAATTTCTGGTTTTTTCCAAAATTTTTGAGATATCATATGACTACTCAATAAGTAGTATTGAGTCACTGGAGTGCCCCAAGGTTTCAACCGGGAGTCCCTACGTTTTTAATATTTATAAACGATATCTGTGAAGTTATAAATGTCAATTACTATTTTTTGCTTAAAATTTAATCTCGATTTTATGTTCTCAGATAGTCGATTAAAAAATATTTGTGAGTCATTCAAATCATTTCTCCTAGCTTTTAGTTTTAGGAAGTATACAACCTTTTCAACATTTTTATAACATTAACTAGTGAGATACAGCGGAGTCCGTTTATTACGACTTCGGATAAAACGACCAACCGCTTACAGCGAACTTAAGTGTAAAGATTTATTTGGTTTCTTATAAAATAGTATTATGATAAATTCGCTTATACGACTCTAGATATAGCGACCAACCGCTTAAAGCGACGTAATTACGCTCTGATTTGTCCGGTTATAACGACCCGTCAGAAATTTGTTTACAAACAATAATTCTTTTTCCTCGAATTCTGAGCGGTATTTCCGCTGCTCTCTGCTCGCTCACGACTCGATCATTCATTTTTTTGTAATCGTCAGGCGCTATGTGTAATAATTCTGACAATTTACGCGCGCAAAGATGGGAACTCCTAAACGTCGAAAGTGTTTCTCTATTGAAGAAAAGAGTGCAGTAATTCAACGTTTGAAAGCAGACGAATCAAATATAACATTCGCGACAGAGTTTGGTGTATCTCATTTACCATTTCGACAAGAAAGAAGAACAAAAGCACGATTGGAAGACTTATTTAATGCTGATGTTTTGAATTTTAAACGGATTAAGAAATCTAGGAAAAAGGGAAACAAGCATTGTTACAGTGGTTTAAAGTGTAACGAAATCGAGGGATACCCGTAAATGGTCTTATTTTATAGGAAAGGCCCATTTCTATACTTTGAAATTTAATGTTCCGAATTTCACATATACACACAATATTGTCGCCGATAAGATAAGTCAAGAATCATTATCGGTGAGACAAAATGACGTCAGTGATTGGTGCAAGATTTACAGATGATCAGATTATTTTTAATGCTGATAGACAGGGATTTATAGACTAACGCCAGATAAAACTTTAAAATTTAAAGGAGAAACGTGTGCTGGTGGAAAGAAAAGATAACTGTTATGGTTGCAGCGAAGATGATGGGCACGACTAAAAAAAAATGTTGGTGACCGGTAAATCTCAACGCCCAAGATGTTTCAGAGGTCTGCAGTCATTACCAGTAGATTACGAGAATAATTGGAAAGCTTGGACGACATCTGATATTTTCACAAAATAAGAACATTCCTGGGACCGACTAAAGGCCAGTAATAATGTTACTAAGATGATGGTACTCGACGCCATCCTAATGATTTATAATTAAACTTATACAAAGTATAATAAAGACTTATTTTAGACACGCCGGATTTACAGCAGGAATCGATAAAACTTCCAACAACTCTTCTGTAGACTTCGACGACGAAGGCGACATATCGCTTTCCGTTTGGGCAGCTGCCAATAACAAGCCAGAAGCTTAAGCAATATTCGGATAGTCGATAATAATGTTGTCACATGTGATGATCCCTCCGATGAGTTCATTCAGCAGAATATTATCGCCGAAGAACACGAAAGTGGCGACTACGCCTACGATGAGATCGAGAGATCCAATCGACTTCGAGCTTCGTCGAGGCCCTGAAAGCTGCAGAAATTCTAAATGTCTTCGTACATTCTAATTACGAGGATGACAATATAAAAACTACAATGTCTAGTCTTTATAATCTAATCCGTTATGTCTACTATTGGGATTTTACCTATTCAATACGTCTCGCGGACTTTTTCAGGGATTGAACTTGAGGTACATTTTTAAATCTGTCATAAACGTCTGTGTAAATTAATATTACAAATTTTCTTAAAAATGAACACCGAAATTTTTGCTTTTCGTGAAAAATTAAAAAAGGGATTTTATGCTGTGTTTACAATTGTGAAAATCGCCTGCAAAAGGATTCAAGTGTACTTTTTTATGCATTTCCAAAAGCGAATGATGGTTATGTAAATATTACTAATGCATTTGGGCGAAAAATCGAAAGACTGAAAGTGTGTTATTACGATCAACGACACAATTATGTTCCGATAAAGATGCCGTTTCGAATGTTTCCAATACCTCTTGACGTTTCACTTTACAGGTACATTTGATATCAGAGTAGGTTAAAACACTTAGCTCGTTACTGCAACCATTGTAAAAAATTAATTTTCATACAAGAATTGAAATGTAAATATTAGGCATTTATAGGTTAGAATCTTACCGGTAACAATACAAAAGAGTTGCGAAGGCTTTACAAGAGCATTTCATATATAAAATTTCCCCTGTTCTACTGTTGATTGTGCCATTTATCTCAAACAATACTGTTCGTAATTGGGCCATGGATATACATGCTGCTTGAATTTTCGTTATGTTGGGCGCGACAGTTTTGTCATCGATTATTCCACACCCAAGGAACCGAGTGTGAAATTCCTTTGGGCAGAATTTGTACCGGCCCATTTGCAAATATTGCCAATTGTTAATAATATTTTTGAAAAATACTGTTACACTTCCTATGCTTCATACGTTACAAATTTAAATCTGCACCCATATTTCGACCATCTTAACCATCATAGTAGGTTCCGCCCACAGGTAAGATCCCAATAAGTTGAAAGTAAACCAGAAAACAAATCAATATTACGGACTTTTTAAACCGTGCACTACATATGAAGTTTAAGAACTTTTCTGTATGTAAGTTTAGACTTGTTAAATTTTGTTCTTAACGTATTTTTATAATTTTTTTGTTCTGATTAGACTTGCATATGTACCTAACACAACACATATTACAATATCGCTTATAACGTCGTCCGGTTAGTACGACGGAATATAGTTGTCCCTTGGTCGTCGTTATAAGCGTATTCCTCTGTAATTTGTTATGCCATTGTGTAAACTTTATTTATTAATTAGTAAGGCCTTTGATATTTTTGACTGCTGTGAACGTACCCTTCAGTAAAAGATTTATTGACTAAATCTGATAGAACGAGGTATAGAATATCTGAATATGTGAGTTTAATATAATTTAGTGTTTATTATCAAGTCAAAATTTTCAAAAAGGATCTGAGTTATTTAATAAAAACTCTTTCAATCCTTACTACAGCCATATATCACTTTTTTTTTTTTAATTAATGACTCAATCAGTAAAAAAGGGATAGAGGATAATGAGTTTGGTGTCAAGTAAGAGGCATATTTGTATTCAGGGCGTAAATTTTTTTATCAATACACTAAAAAACGCAGGTTGACATTTAAAAATTTTAATGTGTTGATGGCATCTAAAATACGAAACGACGCAATGAAAAATTATTCAACCGTTTAAAAACGCCTATAAAATATACTAATGATTTTCTAATTTTAATGAAAAAAAAACTGAAAAGAAATAAAAACGAAATATTTTGTTTTTATACAAATATCTTCCAAAATTTAAAAGAGAATACATAGTTTAATACAGATTTATTAAGCATAAGCTCTTTTCTGCTTTAAATTTTATGATTTCCTGATGTTCCAAAACCGTAATATATTCCTCACCGACTTGGTAGACTATCTAACGCTTATTTGTTTACAGGATACAATAGCAAATGAGAACACAAAGATTTTTTTATATGAATATATAAATTTATTATCGGACATGGTAAAAAATCAAAAAGAAAATGAGAAAATCTTAAAAGAAAATTTTAACATTCTTAACAGTATAGATTATTCTATAATAGAGGAAAAATGTTCAAAACTTCAAGGTAATTTCAGTGTTAAGTACAGGTAAATCTCCACATGACGGACTGACAAAATCCAATAAAAATACATAAAAATGTTAGTTGAATCTGTACCCAACCATTTTATAATTTATTCGAAACAACAGTAGTACGGCACTGGGTCGCTACTTTATTTCTATTGAGTATGGAACACTTATAAGGTCACTTCGATGTCTGTCCGTCTGTCTATCTGCCCGTCTGTCATACCCGATTTTACTATTTGACAGAGAAAGTTGAAATTTGGCACTAATATAGGAATTGATGGCCTCATTGAAGCCATATAGTTTTAGAAGTTAAATTTTGACTTATGGGGTTAGTTTTGGCGGGTGAAATCGAAGGTAAAAAAAAAATTTATCAGGTCATTGAGGGGCGTATCAAATAAAAGCTTGTAAAAATACGAGTTCAAAAATATATATGATGTAAAATTGCGGCACTTTTCTTTGTATTATTTTTAAAAAATTGCTAAAAATCGCTGCTCCCTTTATCTCGAAAAGTACTGACCAAAATATTTTGAAAAAAGTCTGGAATATTTCTCCACACGGTGTAGATTGAACGAAAATTATCACGAGTTAGTTATCTTCGATAAAATATCTGGAATATAAAAAAAAATTCAAGGTCATCAGTTTTTAACAAAGATCGGAAACAAACTTCATTGAAAACTCATTTAGGGTAACAGTTTTTTTATTATTTTAAAAGCGTCGCCATACGGAACATTAATTGCGCAAGTTCGACTTGCACTTGGCCGGTTTTTTATATTTTTATTGACCCTCGGGAAATTATCCATTTTACTAAAATCTGGTTATGTGGAAAAATCACGTCGTTATATTATAAAATAAATCTCATCTACAGGGTTACTGATTCTAAATGGATCATCCGTCTAACTGGCTTATTTGAAAAGTTATCCAAAAATGTTAAATAATCAGAGAAACAGTTATAGCATTTTTAAAGAATCTTTTTACAGAGTTAAAAAATTAATTTTGGTAGTAACCAATTTGTAAACACGAGTAATATTTCAGATCAAATGTACAAACATTTTTATGTTACATTATATATATATATATATATATATATATATATATATATATATATATATATATATATATATATATATATATATATATATATATACATTCTAGAAAATATATTTAAGCTAGATATTCTTCATTCTCTCCATAAAGTCTTGTATACTTTTATTGTGCTTGAGTTTTGTTATCACCTGTTATAACCTGGCCAGAGAACATATCTATTTTATAAAAAAACACGTAAATCGGATAAGTGGTTCTTGAGTGCTAAGCGCATTAACGGACAGACAAACAGGAAGACGTTGCGTTTTTAAATATATTATAGATTTTTTTTTGGTAAATATTAAGTTAAGAATTAAAAAAAAAAAAACACGCAAATCGGATAAGTGGTTCTCAAATGATAAGCACACTAACAGACAGACAGAGAGATGTTGCGCTTTATATATTATATAGATTATTATTATTATTATATAACCTGGACAGAGAACCTATGTATGAATTAAAAAATCACGAAAATCGGATAAGTGGCTCTCGAGCGATAAGCGCATTAACGGACAGACAGAAAGACGTTGCATTTTATATATATATATATATATATATATATATATATATATATATATATATATATATATATATATATATATATATATATTGTATTCTTTGTTACATGATATTGTTCCATATTTAACTGTGTGGGCAGCGTATAGCAAGAGAGTGCGCTAGCGGCAAACTTTTTTCCCACATGATTCACTATTATCGTCACTGCTTATTACTTATATTATACAACCCCACAAAAAAAAAAAGTGGGGTATACTTTTGATGCGATATATCAGATCCGTAGTATTTTTGCCCGCTGATCACGAATCTAACGTCAGAATATCGCCATCACATCTCAATTTTTTTCTAACCTCAAAAAATAGGTAAAAATTAGTAAAAATTAAGAAAAATATACTCCTAAAAAATTAATTCAAGCTTTTTCATGAATCCAAAGATGTATTAATATGTATTCGGACACGCTAAGCTAATATTCATCGGTTGGATTAAGCCATACAGTTCTGTTTTCTTTCTAACCTCAATAAATCAGACAGATATAGTGCTTCTCGAATGCAAAAACGAATTCAAATTAAAATTCAACCGATTCTTACCAAATTTGGTACACGGGGGTTTTTTTGGGTTGCTGATCATGAATCTGAGGTCGGATTTGCAAAATTCAAAATGGCGGATCCAAGATGGCGGACAAAATTTTTGAAAACCAACCGATTCCTACCAAATTTGGTATACAGTTGGGGAATCCTCAAACCTGATACTCTTAAACCCTAAACCCTGAAACCTTAGACTCCCACACCCTGTAACCTCAAAAATAGACCTCAATAACCCTGTAACTTTAAAAATGAGACCCAATAAACTCAAAACCAGGACTTTTAAACCATATACTCTCAAATAGTAGACCCTTAAGCCCTAGAATTGCGAAGGTTAGACCGGCGCCTAACTTTCCTTTTTTTGGCTGTATCTTGTTCTTTTTTCCGCGAATGACCTATTCAAAGGCTTTCTGCCTAAACGCTTTTGAGGATTTGTTTCTCTTTTTAGCGACCAGCAATAGTCCGCTAGCATATGGTCATCCCATCGTCCTTGATACCGATTTTCTATGATTTTCAGATCTTGGTGAAAACGTTCCCCTTGCTCCTCACTGTAGTCACCAAGATTATCTGGGAAATCATCGATGTGGGAGTCCAGGAAATGTAATTTTAGATTCATTAAGCAACCTAATGTTTGAAAATTTTTTACTATTTTCTCGACTATTTCTTTGTACTTAGGACTTTTATTATTTCCCAAAAAGTTTGTTGCGTCTTCTTTAAAACTAAGCCAAGCAGCTTTTTCAACTTTATTCATTTTAGTAACAAATAATGAATCTTGAAACAATTTTCTTATTTGTGGCCCGTCAAATACGCCTGCCTTAATTTTAGCTTCAGAAAATTTCGGAAATTTTTTATGCAAATATTTGAAACATGGGCCGTTTGTATCTAATGCTCTCGTGAATTGCTTCATAAGTCCAAGCTTAATGTGAAGCGGGGGAATAAGAACTTTTCCTGGATCTACCAATGGTGGAAACAATACATTATTTTCACCAGGAGAGTGAACGATTCTCTTGTTGGCCAAATTTTTTTCTTATAATGACGTTCCCTGTCTCTGCTATTCCACAGACATTTATAACAGGGATAAAGTGTAAACCCTGACTGTTGGCCAAGCAATATTGTTACAATTTTCAGATCTCCATAAATTTTCCAGTTATGATCAGCATATTTTATTTTTATCAAAAGCTGCTTCATTTTTTCATATTGCTCTTCCATAACTGTGGAATGACAATTCCTCGTCTATTGTGAAATATTTTCGAAATTCTTCATCTCTGTTTCTATAAGAAATCGTAGCTTTTGGCTTAAGTAAATGTATTTTCTTTAAAAAGGAAGCAAGATGCTCTGAACCATCTTTGGATAAGCCTAAATCTCTGACTAGATCACTAAGTTCTGACTGTGATACGAGTATTGGTTCTGGTTTACGGTTGTATGGTAGAAATTCTTTATCTGTGTCACTAGTATATGATAGGTTGTCACTAGAACATTCATTAGTAACAGTGTTTGAATCTTTTTCGAGAGTCTCAATGTTTTCGACATGAACTGATAAGGTGAAATCATTTGTTTCCATAACATCAGCATCAAGTGGTTCAGGAGGCGGAATTAGTTTAGTTGGTCTTGTTACTGTCGAAATATCGTTATAAGTAATAGTGTTTTTATTTTTTCGGTTATGCCTAGATACAACATTCAAACAAAAGTAGCAATCATTTTCACTGTATGGTCTATTCCATATTGCTGGTCTGGAATATTTAATCGCCTTCTTATTGACGTACAACATTATTTTGCAAGAACTGCAAATGATGTGGGAATCCAATCTGTATCCTGGTGCTGTATTTCAATGTTAAAACAATCCTTATATAAGGTTTTAATCTTATCCGTTATCGGTGACCCCATTTTACTCAATACGTGTTGACAGCAAATATAACAAAATGAATCACTGTTTTTATCGCACTTATGAAAAGTCCTTGTACCGTGAGACCGTTTTCTTGTAGCATTATACTCTACATGAGCCAAGTCTCCCACACATGAAGAGCTACGATCGCTGGATGACGACGGCTGCGGGCCCGCTTTCCCACCCTGACCAACCGCCGATACTGGGTTTCCGAGTCCCTACATCGTAATTCTCTTTCTTCTACCTGCCATGACGGCATCTAAGCCGTTATCCAGGGACTCTGCCGGCTAGTGGAGTAACACCGTTGCCCACCGTCACCACGTGGAGGTGCCCTGGATGCAGGTAGAAGAATAAAAATCGACCGATGAATTTTCTCGGCGTTCAAAATGGCGCGAAAACATCTGCCATCTTGAATTTTGCAAATCCAACCTCAGATTCGTGATCAGCGACCCAAAAAATCCCCGTGTACCAACTTTGGTAAGGATCGGTTGAATTTTAATTTGAATTCGTTTTTGCATTCGAGAAGCACTATATCTGTCTGATTTATTGAGGTTAGAAAGAAAACAGAACTGTATGGCTCAATCCAACCGATGAATATTAGCTTAGCGTGTCCGAATACATATTAATACATCTTTGGATTCATGAAAAAGCTTGAATCAATTTTTTAGGAGTATATTTTTCTTAATTTTTACTAATTTTTACCTATTTTTTGAGGTTAGAAAAAAATTGAGATGTGATGGCGATATTCTGACGTCAGATTCGTGATCAACGGGCAAAAATACTACGGATCTGATATATCGCATCAAAAGTATACCCCACTTTTTTTTTGTGGGGCTGTGTTATCTAACGTAATAAAACATATCCTATAACCTGTCCAGAGAACATATGTATAAATCTAAATAACCACATAAATCAGATAAGTTGTTCTCGACTGATAAGCGCACTAACGGACAGATAGGCAGAAACGTTGCATTTTAAAAATATTATAGAGTATTTTATATATATATATAGAGTTATTAATATATAACCTGGAAAGAAAACATATGTAAGTATGAATAAAAAAGTATGTTTGTTGTTACATGATATTGTTTCATATTTAATGGTTTAGGCAGTGTATTGTAAGAGAACGCGCCAGCGGCAAACTTTTTTCCGACTTGATTCATTATTATCGTCGCTGCTTATTCCTTATTTTACCTAAAGTAATAAAATATATCGTATAACCTAGCCAGGGAATATGTATGTAGGGTATAGTATGTATGTTTAAAAAAAAAAACACGTAAATCGGATAAGTGGTTCTCGAGTGATAAGCGCACTAACGGACAGACAGACAGACAGAGGGACGTAGCATTTTATATATATTATAGAAGATTATAAATAACCTGTCCAGAGAACAAAGGTATGAATTAAAAAAAAAAAAACATGTAAATCGGAAAAGTGGTTCTTAAGTCATAAGCGCACTAACAGACAGACAAACAGAGAGACATTTTATATATATTATATTCTTTGCTACATGATATTGTTCCATACTTAATGGTTTAGGCAGTGTATTGAAAGATAATGCGCTAGCGGCACTCTTTTTTCCGACTTGATTATTCACTATTATCGTCACTGTTTATTCCTTATGTTACCTGACGTAATAAAATATATCTTATAACCTGGCCAGAGAACATATACATGTTTTTAAAAAAAAAGCACGTAAATCGGATAAGTGGTTCTCGAGTGATAAGCGCACTAACGGACAGACAGACAGAGAGACGTTGCATTCTATACATGTTATACTTTTTGTTACATGATATTGTTCCATATTTAATGGTTAGACAGTGTATTGCAAGAGAACGCGATAATGGCAAACTTTTTTCCGACTCTATTCATTATTATCATCACTGCTTATTCCTTATGTTACCTAACGTAATAAAATATATTCTATAAACCGGCCAGCGAACATATGTATGTTTAAAAAAAAGCACGTAAATCGGATAAGTGGTTCTCGAGTGATAAGCGCACTATCGGACAGACGGACAGGCAGAGAGACGTTGCATTTTATAGATAACTCGTATAATTCGCCTGTTTTTCTTTTCGAAAAAAACATTTTTATACTAATACTTTATATATATATATATATATATATATATATATATATATATATATATATATATATATATATACTTAATATAAACAAATCCATTGACAATTTCCGCTATTGTCAAACATGCTTAGGCAATTTTGACAAAGTTAAGAGAAGCACTTTTTCCCTTTATTATATTGGCCTTTCTGGAATTAAAAGTTCAATAAGACTGAAAAATAATATACAGGGTGTTCCATTTAAAAAAAATATAAAGTTTATCTCATATAACAAAAATGCGATTCGCAACAGTTTCTGATTCACCACCACAGAACATTCTTAAAAAACCTTACGTGACGGACGACTTCTATATTTGAAATTTGCTTAGCTCTTCAAAAGGGCAAGTGAGAAAGGTGGTCTATTTATAATAAATAACCCTGTACATAGCTCCGAAGTATACAGAAGTTCATTACCAGGTGTACAAATATGAAATGCGGATTTCAGACAACAGATGGTGCACCAATGCAGTTTGTGCTATAAAGATTTGACACTGCGCCATTTTGTTGTGTCATCAACAAGTGTCAGACGCGCACGAGTGATAAATTGAAAAAGTGTGTGCATAGTGTTGTGTTGTCGTGTTCGATATGTCGAAATTTATACCGAACAAAGAGCATTCACGGACAGCATTAATTTTTTGTTTTCATTTGAAGAAAACTGCTGTTGAATCATACCGATACAGGGGATGAAAAGTGGATTTATTTTGAGAATCCCAAGAGCAAAAAATCATGGGTGGACCCAGGCGCACCATGCACATCGACCGCAAGACCGAATCGCTTTGACAGAAAGACGATGCTCTGTGTTGGTGGGACCAGAGGGGCGTGGTCTGTTATGAGCTGTTAAAACCTGGGGAAACGGTTAATACTAAACGTTACCAACAACAATTGACCGATTTGAACCGTTCGTTGCTTGAAAAAAGGCCAGAATACCGAAAGAGGCAACACAGAGTCATTTTTCTTCATGACAATGCTCCATCAGATACGGCAAAACCAGTTCGCGACACGTTGGAAGCACTCAGCTGGGAAGTTCTACCCCATGCGGCTTACTCACCAGACTTGGCTCCTTCCGAATACCACTTGTTTGCATCGATGGGTCACGCACTTGCTGAGCAGCGCTTTGGTTCGTACGAAGATGTGAAAAAATGGCTCGATGAATGATTCACAGCAGAAGGGGAAGATTTTTACTGGCATGGTATTCACAAATTGCCCGAAAGATGTATAACAAGCGATGGAGCATACTTTGAATAAAGCACTTTTTTTATCATTCTTCCGAATTTAACATGTTTTTTTTTAGAAAAAAAATCCGCATTTCATACTTGTACACCTGGTATATGGAGACCACCAACAGTTTATTATAAGGTATCTTAGACACATAAAAAAAGGTGGAGTGAGCGGTACGGATTTATTTCTGTCATAAATTGTACTAAAAATTACTTTTCTCAACTTTTCTTAGAAAAAGTAATTGAAGGTGAAAAATATTTAAATTACTTAAGGGATGAAATGGATAATAATACTATACAATCTATAGCTGACAAAGAGACTTTTAAAATAGAAAATGACCAAAAAATGCAAGAAATAATATCTTATTATAAAAACTGAAGTTGAAAAATTGATGAAACAACTAGAAAATAACAAAAAGGAACATGAAACAACAGGTTAAGTACCTTTAATCTTATCTTATAATGAAGTAAAACTGCTTCTTCATTGACGCCAATTATATCCATATATGGAAAAAAAATTGTTACCTAGTACAGGGTGATCATTTCTAGATGTCGGCCCCGATTTATGGAAAATTATTGGATATTTATTTTTTTAATGTAGAATGGTATAATGCATATCAAGGAGCATACCAACATATTTGACATTTGGTAGTAAAAACGATGCTAGGCGCAGCGACGCAAACAACTTTTTTTCCATCGACATACCTTTTGTAAAACGACATTAGAAAACCCTTATTTTTTTCTCGACACTTTTTCCTGAAACTGTCTTTTTTCTAATTTGTTTTGCAAAAAAGTAATGCCGCAAAAACCTTCTAAAATATTATTTTTAGTCATCGCAGTTGCCATGGATCATATGCCATGTTTGGCGATTTTCAAACCATTTATCTAGTAGACGGCTGTCATACTTCAATTTGACAGTAATTATAATATTAGTTACTATGCTGTTGAGGTTTTTTCCTTTAATAAAATATCTTTGAAAAAAGAAACAATATGTTATTTTTATTAAAACCACCAAAAACTATATAACTTTTAACATTATGTAACTTAATACATATCTATAAAAATTAAATGTTTGAAACATAAAAAATAATAAAAAAACATCAAAACAAATTTTCTATGTTTTCCTTCTAACATGCATTTTTCCATTCTGTTCGTTAACGCTTGATGGGTGGCTAGGTAAATAATTTCTCCAGATAGACTATTGCACGCATCTGCAGCAGTTGTTATGAGGTGGTACTCTGTCGTGTTGATACCACACCTGCCCTCTTAAAATAAGGGAAACATTTTTCTAATAGACCTAGTAGAGTATTAACCAAAAAATTAAGGTATCTATTTCCAGTTAGTGTTCCCTCAAAAAGTATGGTCCAGCCAAATCTCTCCCAATTATCTCACACCATACATTAACGCCATAATGGCCTTGATTCTGAATTTGATTAACGTTGTATGGATTCTCGTCAGCCCGGTAATAATAATTTTTTCTGTTAGATTTGCCGTTGCTAACAAAAATAACTTTCATCTGTCCATAATATATGATTCAGAAAATAGCGTTTTTCGTCATATTTAATCATCATTTCTGCTACAAAACTAAGTCGTCGTCGTTCCGAATCAAATTGTGTTAATAACTGAAGATTATGCATTTTATAGTCATGGCATGTATTAGCTTTTAGGAGATTTCTAAATAGCCCCACAAGATACATTCAATTGCCTGTTTACTTGTCTGATTGAATTATATGGATGGTTTTGAAAATATTGCATACTTTCGGCTACTTTTTCACCTGTTAAATCAGTTTTTTTTTCGTTTAAAAATACCTTTTTGCCAGAAAATGCATCCATATTTGCTCCTCAAATTTCATTGTAATCAACAAAACATGGTATGATCCGGGATATACCTGTCGGGGAATGTTCTCGATACAGTCTAACGGCTCCCCGAGAAATTGGATATTTTTTTTCACAAATTTAATTTTTTTTACAGCAAATTTACAATTTCTTTTCAAAAAAATTATTTTTTCTTGAGTTTTATGATATTTTCAGTGACCAAAATTATTCTTAATTATTATACACAGGTTACTTTACATGTTGAGTGGCTGAGAACGTAATTTGGTCCATTTAGGTTGAAAAAAAATAGGCCAGTATGAATCTTATATTAATACGTCATATTTTTTATGTATTATTTAATACGATTTTTATACAAATGAAAAATAAATTAACCAATAATGATATTAAAAAGATTACTTTTTTATTGATAACTTTATATGAAGATATAATAATTAAATTACTAAAAATTATAAAGTTACTGCACAAAATAATAATTTTAATTATACAAGTTTCACTAGTTAAATAAAATAATAAATTATATTTAAATTGTTGCAGCAATGTATTTTTTATTTAATAGAAATATTACTACTTTTTCAAAACATTATGAAGCCAAATAAAATTAATTTTCTCAAAAAAAAAATCCTATGAGATAATGGTGTATGTATGTATATATATATATATATATATATATATATATATATATATATATATATATATATATATATAAATATTTATATATATTCTTCTTCTTAGTCCTCCTCCCTCGTCCAGCTTTGGACATAGGCCCTCTCTCATTTCTCGCCATTGAGCTCTATTCTGTGCGACACGCTTCCGGTGAAATCCCTCTTCAGATCATCCCCCAACGCATTTGTGGTCGCCCACTCTTCCGAGATATATATATATATATATATATATATATATATATATATATATATATATATATATATATATATATATATATATATATCGGTAAAACCTGACTCTCCACCAAGTTTCATCCAAATCGGTGACTCAAATGCTCTGGCCTCTCCTTGTAAGACATAAGGTAATCATTTTATAACCAGTAAAAATGATCTTTGTTCCGGCAACTATGATAAAATTCAAGAAAAATTAATTTTTTAAAAGTTACTGTAAATTTGCCACAAAAAAAAATTCAAAGTAAAATGGCCAGTTTTTTCAGCCTAAATGGACCAAATGACTTCCTCAACCACTCAACATGTACAGTGATCTGTGTATAATAATTAAAAATAACTTTGGTTACTGAAAATATTATAAAACTCAAAAAAAAAGAAATCGTAAATTTGCATTAAAAAAAAATAAAATTTGCCACTATAATGGCCAATTTCTCGGGCCTAAATTGTTTTAAATGAGTTCTTAAGTACCTCAAATGAAAGTTTAGGGACTAAGGAACATTTTCTGATACTGAAAAAAAGTTGTTTAAAAAATTCATCAGAAGAAAAAACCGTGAATCAGTAAAATTTATCAATATTATGAGGAGTGAAAAAACAAATCTAATATGTAAAAAAGGCTAAAATTATGTTTGAATCAATTAAAGTAACGTCCATGGAACATATTTTCAGAGTTAACTAAAAAAAAATTAGCTTACAGTTTGCAAGTACGCCTATTTAATAATAAACAATGACAAAAAAAAAGACAAAAACGGCCAATTTCTCCCAACCAGAAGGTTCAAGTGACATCTATAGCCCCTTAAATTCTTCATTTTTTTTTTTATCTAGAATCAAAATCTGTCAGAATTTTTAGTTTATCTTCCATAAATGTATAATAAAATTGCAAAAATATGATAAAAACCCAAAAAACGGGCCAATTCTCCCATTTTTGAGGGTGCGCAATATTTTTTCGTTAATGTACTCGTCGAGATGAGTTTTTTTTTTTAAAATTAAGTAGCAGTATCCGACGATTTCACCTCAAATCATCGCTCCTGATACAACTAACGTGGTTAGCGAAACGCGCGTTGAATGCAAAAATAAAGTGTTTGGTGTAGTGGTGATATATACTGAGTAGTGTCATTGTGCCAAAGATTTCACATTCCCCAACAGAGCTAAGTACTGTATATAAATATCATTTGAAAATTTTAAAGTTGACGTGTTTTTAAAGAGACAAGTTTCCCTCTCAACGACTGTTTTGTTGCATATTTTCTCTCTTTCTTTCAAGAAGTGCCCACAAACGACTTTTGGATCATTTTCCACATTCTTTGCTTTTTTTTTTTAATTTGACCACGAGAAAAACAACAGGAAATTAAAACTGTTCTCGGTAAAAATTATTCTGCGTGTTTTAAATACAAGTATACTATATATTCACAAACGTAATCTATTTGGTATTTCCAGAACAAGAAATTAAAAATCAAATCGCCTTAGAATTGGCTACAACAAATGCGCGATTGGGAGAAATAAAAGGAAATTTGCAGTGGCAAATTGTAGAAAAAAGCAGTGTCTTAATTAAAATGCAAAATGAACACAAAGAATTACGCAAAGAATTAAATGTACTTAAAACGCAAGAGGTAAGTAATAAAAAATACATTAATGACTTTTCAAACGGCTTTATATTTTTGCAGAACACTGCCAACCAATACAATATCAATCCAAGCCCTAATGTAATGGAGTTTCATAGTGACTACTTTTGCTCGACAAAATCACACAAATACATCCAATAATGTCGATCCCCAAACAACAATGACAGTTATGTCAGAACACACTATTACTAAATTTGAGAATAAAGATAAATTGAACTTTGCAAACAATTACATGAATTTAATATCTCACACTAGAATAAACAACCAAACCCTCACACATACCAGTAATAATAATCAAAATTTAAATAGCGGAGTTAGAAGTGACAAACAGCTTTATACTCCATCCACTTCAATTACCACTTCTAATTCTAATGAACACAAACCAATTAAAAATATTAACGGAAGCGATACATTAACCAATCAAGAGATAGCTTACTATGCTTCCGAATATGGCCAGTTTGACACTACTTTTACCCAGTCCGATTTTGATATTGGTAAAATAATTACAGATATGGTACCAAATCCTGATAGGTTTATCATCAAAACAGGTATTTATACGATGGGTTAAAACAGTTTACATTTTATAAGATATTACAAGGACTACCTTTTCAGTTTTTTACAAAAACAATGAAAGAAAAAAATTTTTTCGCTACAAATCGTTTATTGTTTCTCAAAATATTCGCCTTTAAGATTTTTACACTTTTGCATGCGTTCGAACCAATTCTCAAAACATTTTTTCCACTCTGAAGTTGGTAACTCAAAAACATGGTTTTGAAAGGATTTAACAGCTTCTCGAGGTGATGAAAATCGCTGTCCACGCATTTTTTTTCACATTCGGGGACAACAAGAAGTCGTTGGACGGTAGATCAAGTGCAACAAGACATTAATTCGGTGTTTCTCTCCGTCAAATAATCAATTATTTGACGTGCTGTGTGAGAGAGCTAGCATTGTGATGATGAATGATGCGAGGTTTTCGGTTGTTTTTTCCTGATTTTATCGATAACTTCTGGCAAAGAAATTGTTGTATACTATTCAGCATTAACTGTTCTT
Organism: Pachyrhynchus sulphureomaculatus; assembly: GCA_019049505.1. Taxonomy (NCBI): domain Eukaryota; kingdom Metazoa; phylum Arthropoda; class Insecta; order Coleoptera; family Curculionidae; genus Pachyrhynchus; species Pachyrhynchus sulphureomaculatus. The sequence continues at coordinate 36,453 of JAHKBH010000552.1, forward strand.
CGATCCTCTAAAGCAGTCGTTGCAACATGTCCAGCATAGCGAAAGAAACAAGCGATCATTTTCTTGGAAGTGCTTCACGAACGAACAGTTAATTGTCGCTTAGGATCCGGCTCGTACAATATATCCAAGTTTCGTCTCCTGTTAGGATGTTGTATACGAATTTTCAGGTCCTCTGTCGAATTTTTTGAGCATTTCCTTACAGCAATTGACACGAGCCTGTTTCTCAGTTTCGGTCAAATTATACGGAATCCAACGGGAACAGATCTTTTCACAGCTAAATGTTCATGTAAAATCGAATGTACTGCAGTCGTCGATATGCCTAAGGATGCCTCTATCTCACGGTAAGTCACATGCCGATCCTCTTCAATCATGTTACGCACAGCATCGATGTTTTTTGGAACAATTTTGGTCTACCTTCACAAAATTCATCGCTGACAGAAACACGACCATGACGAAATTCTGCAAACCAATTGTAAACAGTCTTTTTTGATAATTTATTACCAAAAGTTGAACGAAGCGATTCGAGTATTGTTGTTGAGTTAGACCTTTACTAAAATCGTAAAAAATCATCCAACGAAAACTTTCAAGTGAAATTTCCATTTGTTCACAAAACGGTTTTTTAAAACGTTTCACTGTAAACAAAGTACTCGGTCAATTTCTGAGCTGCCACTGTAATTTTACAACAATGGTAATGTCACATCTCAATAGCGTCATCTAGTGGTCGTTTGTAAAAACTTAAAAGGCGGCCCTCGTATTATATGTTACTTTTGGATAATCAAATTAGAGCAATTTCAGTGTTTTTTTATTTATTATGACTTTAGAAAACAAAAGCAAAAATTGCTCTGAGATTGTTCTAGAAGGGCAAACCAAAAACGCGATTAAACTTTTTTTTAAAAAATGGAGGTTTAAAAGTAGAAATTTTAAAAGTTACTTTAATCGCGATAGGGCTACCAGAATAAAATATTTTAACAATTTCATAATTACTCAAGTGTTATACACTATTTAAATTAGCAATACTTTCTAAACTACGTGTTATATAAATAAAATTATGTAATTTTTTTGCTAAAAAGAGAACATTTTTACGAAAAAAAAAATGTTTTTTAAGCTGTGTTAGCTTTTAATTTATTTTCATACTCTTAGTTTAAGAAGAAGGTAATTAGTCAAAGAAAATATTTGATTAAGTATGTAACTTAGTACTACAAATATGACAAATTTTTACTTGGTAATAAAAAGTATATGAAGTACTCAAAATAAGAATTAAGTTATATTGAAACTTTGGAGATAATTAATTTTACTGCAGCTGAAAAAATTTAAAAACAACTCTTCTAGACCAGATTTTTTCCCGTAATATATTGGAATCCCACTCAACTGATTCTCTTTTTGGAAGGCTAGATGACAGCAGGCATTTACCCAGACAGGTGTTCACTCTGTATTTCGTCTAGTAGACAAAAATGTGATTTGAATTCACACGTTTTTGGTGAATATTAGTATATTCAAATCAAATCAAATCAAAATCAGTTTATTTGCCAATATCTACAAATTCATAATGTGACAGAAATTAAATTTTGCTCGAAATACGACAAAAAGGATGGCACAGCGACTATAAAATAGCCGATACCACAAGCCCTTCACTATTTGGGCATGTGTAGTGCCACCCAGTGGCGAACCTATATCTTAAAATTAAATAAAAAACTAATTGAAAAAATTCTAAACATAAAAAATTCTAAAAAATAGCAGAGCGTAAAGAGGGATCAGCGAGCACGCAGCGAAAACGGAATAGTTCAGGAAATCTTTAAAAAAATCACAACTTAATTAAATTATCCCTGGTAAAGTGAACATATAATTTGCAGATGATAGTTACGCTTATCTCTTCATTCACTTTGAACGCTTAGACATCGGCTACTCAGACGAATATCCGCAGACAGCAGGAAGTCATTCAACTTACAAAGACCTGGAAGAAATTCTATCTTGGGGTGACAGTAACAAGTGGAATTTAAACGCTACCAAAAGTCAGAGGCGACAGTTTTTTCTAAAAAAGTTAACGTTGCTGAACCCGGGCTGTGTCGGGGCACTCCATTCCTCTAACATCGTCACTGAATTTGTTGGGCGTTAATTTGGGAACAAATATGGCATGAACATGTTGCAGGCACATCAAGGAGAGCTTCTCAAAAGTTGGGAATATTATTTCGAACCAGAAAGCTTTTACACTCCACAACAACTGTTAATTCTTTTACAAAGCTCAAATTCGCGCAACTATGGAATACTGCTCCTATATTTGGGGCTCCGCTCCCAAACATACACTGCATTTACTGGATTCTATTCAGAGAAGAGCTGTTCGTCTGATTGGAGATCGAAGAACGGTTGGCGACTTGAGCCTATTCTACAAGTATTTTTCATGGAAAGTGTTCGAAGGATGGTGGCCCGCTTAATTTCCTCCCAGAGCGGTGCATGTTAGAAGTACACGTCTCGCTAATACTTCACATCCGTATGAGGTTCAGCTTGTTACTCCTTGTACAACGCTTTTCAAGCAGTCTTTTACATGGAGAACATCATCATTTGGAATAATTTGCCCAGGACTGTGTTTCCCACCGAGTACAACTTACAGCGATTCAAAAACAACGTGAATCGCTTTTCCTCCGCACACGTGTCGCTCCTGTAGCGCTTTAGGGATTCCCTGCAGCACGTGTGCTAGACCCTAGATAATAATAATTTTCTTCCATAACTAACTTTTCTACTTTTAGTTTTGTTACAAAGTACCTTTCTTTGACAGTCTTTAGAAATTCAGATGTTAGGTCAGATTAATGACCTTAGATAATGCCAAGTTATTAAAATTCGATATCTGACTGTCAAAGCTACAATGATTAAACGACATAAAAACACTAATATTTTTTACACCGTTTCTGACCAAAGATCCTAAACATCAAAATTTTTAAGTAATTACAAAAAAAGAAACAAATTAGCAGTTTCTTCAATTGTTTAGGAAGATGGTCCATGAGAGCTTGATATTCAACCTAAATCAATAGATTGCTATCAGTCAATATCCCTCTATCATAAGAAGTTGATTTTTTTCAGTTTTTAATGTTATCAGAATATATTCTAACTATTTAATTATTATACTCCA
>JAHKBH010000553.1:0-16963 GCA_019049505.1 Pachyrhynchus sulphureomaculatus
CGCTCCTACTTTCGAATATTGGCCATTCTGTAGATAATAATCTAGCACATACTTAATCAAGTATGATATAAATGGCGGAACGTCCAGTATATTAGTTACCTTTATACTGAACAGACCTACTTGTAAAACATTGCCTATATAACTCCTGCTACTACTAGGGTTAGGGTAAAGCGTCGGAATTTAGTTTGGGTTGGTAGGAAGGAATCTGTCAGATTACTTAATTTTTTACCTCAACAATGTAAATTGTGTGACTATCGCGGGAGGAGGAACCGTAACATAAATATAAAAAATGTATGTATGGAGAATAAAATTAAATATACACTTTGCCAGCAAATGTATGAAATAGCTTGAAAAAAATTATTGCACCCCATAAAAATCTTCCTTTTATTCTATTGTATTCCTTGTTGTAGACGTTGGCTATATTGATACCCGTAGCTATTCCTATTTTATTGCCAGCCTGCTTGAATAGTTAAGCAGATGATAAACCAAGCCACTGACATAAGATTTTAGTTACGAATTACTTGTTCTTGGAACTCTCTTGCCATTTGACATCCTCCAGTATTTAAATCTAGAGGCTTTAATTCTTGCTCCGGGTGTGTATTGAAGAGGTGCAGACATAAATCTTTACAATGAATGTGTTGTAATAAACTCCAGGAGACATTTAAGGCCCTTGATCGCTTGCGTATTGGGAAGTTCAAATACTGTGTGTAATGTGAGTTCATTAAAATCGCTACATATTATTCTCTGGGGTACTTTTACAAAAATTAATGTTTATTATGGAAATGGAAACTCTTGAGGATGGATTAAAAAGTAAGTTGTAAGAAATAAAGTAAATAACATTTTCTTGCACAAATAAAAATACACACACACAACATAATCTTCATTGATCGCAATCCATTTGGTCCTGCGATATTCTAATTTTTTTATTCCCTCACAAAAAAAAAATGTTTCGAACAGCGTTTAATCCTCGTTTACAGCACAGATTACCTCCTCATTCGACTAAAACTTCTTGCCCCCAAGCCAGATTTTTTGGAGTTAGAAAACACACGCATAGGAAAGTAAACTTTGGGACAAATCTGGGAATACGAAAAAACTATACATAGCTTATGCTCGTACACTTTTACAATTGCAGCGGGCCGATATATGAGCAGGTGCATATGTCCTGATGAAGCAGTCCTCTCAATGGTGCACTAATCTTGGTTGACTTCTTCTCAACTCACTAGGCATATGGTTCCTAATAAACGTTTGCATAATAATAGCCAGTTACTGTTTTATACAAATAACCCTTTTCTCCAAATTGTCAACTCCATTTATTATAATACCCTGTGAGTTTCGAAAAAATAGTTGCCAAGCTACTTTTTCCGTCGAATCAAACCTGTATTTTACTTTCACCCAGCGCACTGTCACCTTCGCCAACTTATTATTTCGATTGCTGTTTTGTTTGTCTCCAGGGTGTAGTGGGTTGATCGACGCCTCGTGTACAGTTTACAACACGTACTGCCAGAAGTCCTTTCGTATTACGCCTGCGGCGACTTTTTCCAAATAACAATTTTGAAGTGTCCTTCCTTTGTGCGTTTTTCAATCTGTATACTACAAACGTGGGCACCCCTGCGCTCACTATAAGTCTTTGTCATTTTTCGAATTTTAAAGCAGGATTATCAATGTATCCGTTTATAAGAGATTCTCCGCCGTCTCAGCAACCTAACGAATCGATCATTCCTTCCAAAGAGATCTTCAATCAGGCATCTTGAACGTGCTCGTACGGGCCACGTTCCACAGTTCATTTAAACAGTAAGCGACAAGACGTCCAATTACGCCATATATCTGCCTGCTCGACTAATCAAAATGCGTTTGATACATCCAACATCACAGAAGGTCGGAATTCCTGAAAGACCTATGCTATGATGGAAAGGAATCAGTGGATTTATTAGGCAACCACAACTTACAGGAAACCAGACTCATTTATTAAGACAAAAGAGGATCTTTCAGAGAGCAATATCGAATTGGAGCGTGGAGTAAGGCAGGGTTGTGGGTCCTGTTTCCACATATTGTTTAATATCTATGACTACTTAGCAAATCTTCAGAGAGGCAATGAGAAGATGCTGTTTGAATGAAATATTGCTTAATAGGAGAGCGAAATAATAAATATTCGTATATTCTTACAAAACGCGGTTATGGCTAATTAACTTAAAAGGATCGACCAACTAATCTTATGACAAAAATAAACGTATGCAGTAATTGAAAACTGCCCCGAACTTAATAACAGCAAAACAATGTACAGAGGTAATCACAAGTCTCCGGTTCCTGCTAAACCTTGGTGATGGTTTTAATAATCAACAAATACAACGAATTCAATAAATATTCATCTCTAGGTACCGATGATTAAACGTAACAGTGGGATCACTGACAGTAAATTCGTTACCGTATCGAAACAGCTGGAGCACTGTTCCTCAAAATGACATCACTTTTTCAAAAGCTCAGCAATAAGATTAAGCACAAAAATAAGACTCCTAAGATGTATGTCTTCAGTGTCCTTCTTTTTACGGTATGGAATCTTGGATACTGTCTTATCACTGCACTATTCTCCGTTTTATTCATTCTACGAAATATATAACACCAATCACGATAGCTATCAACAAACAATTGCCCGTTACGCACAATCCTTGCAGGTATCACGCTGATCAATAGTCATGCGGCTTAACAAAAAATCTCGCATTTTTGCAGAAATTTGCCGGACTTATCAATCCACTCTCGTATCCTTTTTAAATGAATATTCTTTTTTGGGTAGTAACTCTCTCTTTTCTTCTTTTCAGCTGTTACGGCCACAGCCATGCAGAAGAGCAAATCTTCCTCAAGTGTGATGCAACAGGGTAGTCGCCTCGTGGCAAAGAAAATCTTCAGATCAAGGTCCAAAAGCCAAACGAGGCCGTCCCAGACGCCATGTAGTTGGATACCACGGGTAAGAAGTGTACTTTTTATTATTTTCCAATTATAACTTTAAGGAAAGGACGTTTATAGAAACTCACTAACTCATCTTCTTCTTTAAGTAACTTTTTCGTTCGTATGTACTAAGTGGTGTGCCTCCACTTTTAGAACATAATCATTAAATAACATTGAGAGCACATAACCTTTTACGAACCTTATTCTTTAGTCCTAGGCTGATTGTAAAAATTATTCATACCTCTGCTATCCTCATTTTTATTTGCTGATAACAGTCCCTGTGTTTATATACTTGTATTTAAAATAGGAATACTAATCGAAGGTGAACGATTAAATCATATAAGGTTCACAGATGATGACACGTTGCCAACACAAAAGAAGAATAGAAGAAAATACTGATGAAATTAGATAACAAGTCTCGAGAAATAGATCTAAAAATAAATTTTACCAAAATCAAATATTTGACCAACGAAACTGAAGGTAACAGCCAGAAACTATTAATATAGGATGAAAGAATAGCAAAGGTACAAACATTCATAATTTAAAGGCTAACTTTGATAGAAGAGTCTCGTTAGCTTGGCATGCATTCGGAAGGTTACAATCCACATCTTTGTTGTAGACTCCGTCCCGTTTGTCCCACATAGACAGCGTCACAGTCATCACAATTAAGTTCATATATACCCGCTTTTCCATATTTGTTAGGTCTTTCTTATTAACTAGATATCGGGCTATATTCTTTTTATTAACAGCCATATAGTTTATTTCTAACATATTAAGGCTATTGTTGATATTGTTAGTAATACCACCGACATAGTTGATAGTAAACCATTTCGTATTTTACGTAAAATTGTTTAAGTGTATTTTTATGTTTTTTTTTTTTTCCAGTTTACTTACTTACTTACTTCCTCTTCTGAGGAGACCTGTTCTACTTCGTTATTAAGCCCCTTGTGATTCGGATGCCCAGCTGTCTCTCCATCTCTTTGGTGGGTCGTCCTTTTGGTCTTGTTTCATGTGGTTTTTTTTGTTCATACATATTTTTATCACTCTCGTATCTTCCATCTTTCGTACATGTTCGATTAAATTGTACTGCCGATATTAACATATGACACTGAAACCTTTGCATTAAATAAAAGTGTAATATCTAAACTCCAGGTAACCCAAAGAGCAATGGAGAGAGAATGCTAAATATTAGACTCCAAGATAGTATTCTTAACATTAAGATAAGAAGACGATCAAAAGTGACAGATGTAGTACAACGAATAGGTATATTAAGGTAGAATTGGGCGAGGCATATCGCAAGGAGGAATGATAATAGCCGTATGGTTGAATGGAGGGCTCTAGAGAACATAAAAGATGCAGAGGAAGACCACAGACAAGTTGGATGGAAGACATAAAAAGACTAGTGGGACACTATTTGATGCAAAAAGCAAACAGTTGTTTATTGGATACAACTTGGGAAGGCTTACATCCGACTTTGGATGGAATAAGCTAATGAAGATGATGATGATGATGATGACTTCTATTTATCAGTGATGCTTGTTTGTATAGATATGTCTATGATCTTGTATTAATTTGGTAACTAGCATATATTTCGATTCGATATTTAGCGACAGTCCATCTGTTACCCCATTTCGTATCTCATTTTTAGTGACTCTACATCTTCTATTATTTTGTCCATTAAAAGATTGATAGATTAGAGTATCGTGACGTGTCATGTTGTAATCGATGAAGCATACGTAGAGGTTTTGATTCATACCTATAATGTTGTACTAGTAAATTCAGTGAAAAAGGTGCAGCCTGTATGCTTAGATCATCTCGAAAACCTAATTGGAACTCACTAATCTCTTACTCTAATTTCTTATAAATCTTGTTCACTTTTAGGAAGATTTTTAACGCATAACTCAGTAAACAGATGGTTCAATAGTTTGTGTACTGTGTTGCTTTGTTCTGTTTCGGAGTACTGACAAATGCTGATATGAGTTTTTTATTAAGTATAAGTCCCTGCTTTATGTTGTTATATAGTTGCACACTGTTGTACAAGATTATGAATGTGTCCCTCTTCAATCAGTTTTGCAGATTTCAGAACGTAACTCACCCGACCCTGGAGATTTCCCATATTTTTAAGATTTTCCAGTATGGCTGACTTCTAGTTGGGTTATTTCCGGTCCACTATTAACTTGTTAATGTTTTTACTACGCTTTTGGGTTGTTCGTCTTCAAGAAGATTTTCTGTTTGTTATTTCCATGTTGGTAACTTTTTTTCATTTCGGTGATTATTATTTTTGTCATTTATTAGAGAAGGTTGTCCTGGTTTCTGTATTCGTATTAAAATTATAATGCTTTGTTTGTAATTTTTCTATTTTTCTTTTTTTACTATTCCTAATAAGCATGTTTTTGTTTTTCAACCGATATTTTTGTACGTGTTGTTATTGTTTTTCATATTTTGTAGTCCTTTCAATAATTGCAGAATATCTGGAGTCATTATTTCCTACTTTCTTTCCTACCAGTTAAAGAATAAGTCCTCAATACTTCTTAAGTGATGATTCGATCTACTTAACTTGCCCTCATTACTTTTCTGTATTACCATATTTAGGTGCGGTCCTCGGCGTATCACTTTACTTTTAGGTAATGATCTCCAGTTCCAATACGACAAAATTGCTTTTAATTGAATCAAATCAGACGTTCTTTTTCAGGACTTTCTTTGTTTGTTCTTGACCTGACAGAATACCTACTGCTGCTTCTTTCTTTAGTTTGTCACTCTCAAAAGAGATCTGTTTTTTTGAAAAAGCAGAGGTCAAGCCTGTTAATAATTTTGACCATATTATTAATATTTTTTTACATATTCTTTTAAAGTTAAAACGAATAAAAACAAATGCTATTAGATATCTCTATTTCACTACATTGTTTAAGTTAAATTATTTAGTAAATCTTGTCAAACAATATGAAAAACTGATTATGATGATTTGCTAAAATATTTTGAAGGATAAACAATATATATAGTCTACATAATAATAATATCTAAACAGAAAAATGTGCAGGTGTATTTTTTTAAATGATCTTATATTTATTATTTACTATAGAAAAAATATAGATATGAAAAATTTTCCCTCAGTTACATGAATTTACAAGTATATACTATATAAATACGTTATTTAATATATTTTGCATAATCTATTACATGGGCGAACAGTTCCTGAACTTTCTGAAAGATGGTAGCACAAAAACCCTATGATTTTCAGTTAGTGTCAACTTTCAGAAGATTAGTGTAAAATTTTCATGATATTTTGTCAGTTTGCGAGTTACAGTTGTTTGAGTGACGCTCTTTTTTTTACAGAAGGATGAAACAAGAAGCATTTTGTGTGTTGATTAACACGTAGGTTAAAAAGTTTTGGTCTAGCTACTTAAAACACATTTTTTTGCAAAATTCGACTTTATTCATCAACGTAGCCTCCTTCAAGAGTGATAGAATCAGTCTAAGGCTTTTCTAACATTTCTATACCTTTGTTGTAGAAGGATTTGTCTTTGCTTTCAAAATAGGCCTCAGTTTTCGGCGATAACTTCTTCTTTGGAGCCAAATCTCTTTTCCGCGAGCATTTTTTTGAGGTCTGCGAATAAAAAATAGTCACTGGAGGCCAAATTTGGAGAATACGGTGGATGAAGAAGCAATTCGAACTTTAATTTATGCAATTTTGCCATCGTAACCATTCAGTTGTGACACGATGCATTGTCTTGATGAAAGAGCACTTTTTCTTGTTCATTTGGGGTCGTTCCTTTGCGATTTTTGCCTTCAAACGCACCAATAAGTTTATATAATATTCGCTATTGATGGTTCTCCCTTCTCAGCATAGTCGATGAAAATTATTCCATGCGCATCCCAAAATACAGAGGCCAAAACCTTCCCAGACGACTGTTATGTCTTTGGTCGCTTCGGGAGGCTTTCACCCGCTGCTGTCCACTCAGCTGACTGCCAATTTGATTCCGGTGTGTAGGGATGGATCCATGTTTCATCCATTGTCACACATCGCATGAAAAAATCCTTTTTATTGCGCTTAAACAGGTCCAAACAGCGCTCAGAATCATCAACACGTTGTTATTTTTGATCCACTGTGAGCAAACGCGGTACCCATTTCGAACAGAGCTTTCTCAGGCCCAAATATTCAAGTAAAATATGACCAACATGTTTTTTTTGATATCTTTAGGGTGTGAGCTATCTCACGCAATTTCACTTTACGGTCATCCAAAATATTTTGTGGTTTTCCGGTGTAACCACCTCATTTGGGCGTCCAGAGCGTTCAGTATCATTTGTGTCCGTGTTTAAATTCAGCGAACCAGTAAAGGATCAGTGATTTCCCAGGGGCAGAGGCCTCGTAACACTTCTTAAGCCATTGCTTTGCTTGAACGGTATTTTTTTCCATCAAAAAACAGTGTTTTAATCAACACACGAAATTCGATTTTTTCCATTGCTTTGAAAATATCAAAAATAGCGTCTCAAAAACCACTGTAACTTGTAAACTAATCGTCGAAATGTCATAAAAAGTTTGACACGTATCGTTTTGAAGGTTGGTACTTCCTAAAAATCGTATGGATGGACATATATGTGTCAGACCAAAAACTTTCCAGCGTACGTGTTAAACATTGATTTTTGATAGGAAAAAATACAGCCAGAACTCAAAAGTGGCTTGAGAAGTGTTATGGCCCATCTGCTTCATCGAAAGCAACTTGATGTCGATGGTTTAGTGAACTTAAAGGCGGTCGTACAAGTACCGATGATGCACTTCGTTTCGAACGCTTAAAATGATTCAGTCACTTTAAAAAAACACAAAAAGATCCGCCATATTATACTAAATGACCGCAAAGTGAAAGTGATAGCTGATATCGTGAAACTATCAACACAACGCGTGAAGCATATTTTGCATGACGTATAAAAATGTATGTGCCCGATAGGTGACGGGCACTCTTACATCCGATCAAAAACAGTAACGTGTCGAAGATTCAGAACGCTGTTTGGAACGGTTACGGCATAAACATGGAGTTTTTGTGTAGACTCCTAAAAATGGACAAAACATGGATCCACCTCTACACCCCAGAGGCACACAGTGCGACGAAGTTCCATTGTGCAACTCAAAATTCCAGCTGTCTTTCAATTTTCAAGATATATCATTAAATTTTCTTCAAAATACTTGTCAGATATAGCGTTTCAACTTGTACTTGCAACTTTTTTGCTAGTTTTTCTTTTGTAAATTTAAGTAAAATATTACTATGTACATTGAAATCTCGAAAATTTGCTTATGATAATATATGTTTCTGACGTCGCTGATTCCTGTAAAAATAGTCATTTTAGCAAAAATTTTGAGGATTGTAAGTTTAAGATTTTCCGCTGTTTTTTATAGTCTTTCCAGCAGTTAAAGAAAAAACGGGAAATTTCTGGTTCAACAATATTATTTTAAGGTACTTAATAATGGATAGTATAATAATTTTGGAAAAAATTAATCTAATATTTCAAATGACAATAATTCCAACAGTTCAATTTAGACATATGGTATGTTTAGACAAATAATAGCTAGAATTTTTTAGAAGGACCCAAAAATAATATAATGTACAGGGCTTTCCATTAAAAAAAAATCAAGATGGCCTAATTTCTTCGAACTGATATTCATTGTCAACGTCAGCATGTGCGCCGTATAACACCCTATAACTTTTATTTAAACCTTTTTTGATACACTGATGTAAATGGTGTGGAATCATTATTCCATATATATGTTATATATATATATATATATATATATATATATATATATATATATATATATATATATATATATATATATATATATACATATATAGCAAATATATATATATATATATATATATATATATATATATATATATATATATATATATATATATATATGATACACAATATTAGCCAATAAATAATAAATATTCGCTTGGAAAATACGATTTTTTTCGTACATTTATAAAAAAAAGTAACAAAGCTGATCAAAAATTAGTCAATTACTATTAAAACTTATTTCGAATTTTTGTATACCCCATACAAGTAGATTATTATTTATTTATTTATTTACGGGACAGGCCCATTAACTCATAAAGACAAAATACAAAAGTTTTACATCTATAAATGATCCTTAAACTAATTAAAACTACTTAAAACTAAAGGCTAAAACTAAGAAATTCAGAACCCCGATCTGCCTCTTAAAAAGAGACAAGGAGCTGAAGAACAAGTACAGTGATGGGCAGTTATTTACATTGCCCATAGATCTTGTCATGAAGGTATTAGCTCCGTAGGTTGTCTTATGATAAGGTTTGAAGAAGGACAACGTAGATCTAGTATGTCTAGAGGGTGCATACAAATTAATCTGAGATAAAAGTTCTGGACAGTTTAAAATGAAATTTAAAATTTTAAAGAACATTACACTCACTCCCGAGGACACAGCAATGTTGACAGACTTAAAATTATTAGCTCGAACCACCTGAACTCTGCCACACAAATAACTCCTAATCCAGCCCAACAATGGACCCGATATGCCACGGTTAATGAGCTTCTTAAGAAGAACACCATGGTTGACCCTATCAAAGGCCTTAGAGAAATCGGTATAGATGGAATGTACCTCAGATCCACTCTCCAAGGTGCTCGACAGGTAGTCCGTATAGGAAATCAAGTTCAATTCAGCAGACTTGCCTCTCTAAAAACCAAACTGTTCATCTATTATAGATGTTCCCAAGTTAGATGCCAATACTTTAATTACTAGGTTTTCAAATAATTTAGGAACAGTACTCAAAATATTTATTGGCCTATAGTTTGCGATATCAGCCCTGTCCCCCGACTTGAATGCCGGGGTGACAAAACTGGTCTTCCAATACTCGGGAAAGTAACCCTCCTCCAATGACCGGTTAAACAACATGCATAATGGTGGCGATAATACGAAGCTACATGCCTTTAGTAATCCAGGAGGTAAACCATCAGGACCAGACCCTTTCTGTGATCGAATCTCGAGAGCCCCTCGTAAATTTCAGAGATTGAAATCTTAAATTTGAAGATATTTTGAATATTATTAGAAGGTAAGGCTGGATAATCCAGTAACTCATCAGAGTAAACAGAGCCGAAGTAACTTCCAAAAAAATTAGCCACATCAATGCCCATGTCCACAGATTGATCATTATAAAACATCCTAGGAGGAAGGTCATTTGTGCCACGCTGTGCGCCAACAAAGTCTCAAAAGCTTTTCACGTTATCTCTAATAGAGAGTTCAATGTTGGAGATTTAATCAACATGGCGCCTACGTGATAGATTCTTACACTGTGATCTTAAAGCAGAGAAGTAATAATAGTTCTGAGGTTCCCCAGTCGACCTAAACCTCCTGTGTGCTTCTTTTTTATGAATTATTAAGTTTTTCAACTCAGGAGAAAACCACCTAGGGAATTTTCTACTAGATACTTTCTTCATACACATAAAAAATATTCAACATCTGGTTAACCCCCCGGTTCGAAAGCAGATGATCTCACGATACCGAATCTAGAAAATGATTTATCGAAATATAATCCGCAGACTTAAAATCATAATAGAATTCAGTATATTGGGGCGAAATAACTTTTTTATTAGCTATAAATATTAGCTTAAATTCAAGAGGTGGATGGAAATCATCCGGTAGGATCAGAGGATCATCAGCCATCCCCAGGGATAGATCATTTACATGGCTTAGAACTAGATCAAGAACAGAACCAGTTTTATAAATTACATTATTCACTTGAAACAAATTATGAAAGGCACACACATTTGACACTACTTTACATATCTCCAATTCACGGCCAGCGGGTGAATCCAGGGGAAACGGTGTTGAACTCAACGCCTCCCCGATCCAGGCCATCTTAGGAATATTAAAGTCACCAGTTACACAAAACTTACAGTCCGGATATGCCTCAGAGATGCTATCAAGGGTATCACTAAATATTTGGTAAGTTTCAGGAGGTGATCTAGGTGGTATATATACACAGCCAATAACAGTAACGCACTTGCCAAAATTAATAGAAACATATGGGTGTTCAATACTATTTGGCGATGCAATTAGCTGACAAGGAATGTGCTTCCTAATGGCAATCAGTACACCACCTCCCCCGAGTATCTTTATCTTCAAAAAATTCTCACTTGGTATATTTCAATTAGAAACAAAGAAATAAAATTTTTAAATAAATTGAAAGTTGGTCATTTATTGAAAACTAGATTAATTTTTGCAAATTCTTTACTTAAGGCAATATTATTGCACGAGAAATTTCTTGTTCTTTTGGTCATCAGTTGAAAAACTATAAAAAAAGCTAAAAATAACTGAAATTGGCCAGTAGCTTAAAATCCCCAAAATTTTCTCTAAAATGAATATTTTTACAGTAATTAGCGACATCAGAAACATAAATTACAATGAGAAAACTATTGAGATTTCTATGTATACAGTTAAAAGTTCATTACCCAAAAGAGTATTATTTAAAAAAATAATGATATTCATTTTCCAGCACAAATTATCAAAAAAAAACGGTCAAGTGCAAGTTGGACTTGCACAATTAGTGTTCCGTACGTTGATTGTTTTTAAAATAAAAATTTTTGTTAGGGTGGTATAAAAATGATCAGTGACTTCACAAAACACACCCCAAATGAATTTTCAACAAAGTTTGTTTCCAATCTTTACTGAAAACTGGTGACCTTGAAATTTTGTTTTTTTTATATACCAAATAAATTATTAAAGGTAATGCACTCGTGATAATTTTCGTTCAATCTATACCCCGTGGAGAATATTCCAGAATTTTTTCAAAATTTTTTGATCACTATTTTTCGAGATAAGGTAGGGGACAGCGATTTTTTAAAAGTAATACGAAGAAAAGTGTGCGCAAGTATTACATTATATATATATATATATATATATATATATATATATATATATATATATATATATATATATATATATATTTACTCGTGTTTTCACAAGCTTTCATTTGACACCACACTCGATGACCTAGTAAAAAAAATTTTTTTTCACTTCCGATTCCACCCCTCAAAACGAACCTCTTAAGTCAAAATTTATGTTACGGTGGTATAAAATGATCAGTGACTTCACAAAACACACCCCAAATGAGTTTTCAACAAAGTTTGTTTCCAATCTTTACTGAAATCTGATGACATTGAAATTTTTGTTTTTTTTATATACCATATAAATTATTAAAGGTAATGCACTCGTGATAATTTTCGTTCAATCTACACCCCGTGGAGAATATTCCAGGATTTTTTCGAAATTTTTTGATAAGTTACTTTTCGAGATAAGGCCCGGGACAGCGATTTTTCGCGAATTTTTAAAAATAATACAAAGAAAAGTGCGCGCAAGTATAATATTATATATATATTTTTTACTCGTGTTTTCACAAGCTTTCATTTGATACCACACTCGATGACCTAGTAAAAAAATTTTTTTTCACTTCCGACTTCACCCCCCAAAACTAACCCCTTAAGTCAAAATTTAATTCTCAAAACTACATGGCTCTGATGAGGCCATCAATTCCTATATTATTACCAAATTTCACCTTTCTATGTCAAATAGTTTCCGAGAAAATCGGGTGTGACAGACAGACAGACAGACAGACAGACAGACAGACACCGAAGTGATCTTATAAGTGTTCCGTACGGAACACTAAAAATTAGTAAAAAATTGCAGATACAAGTTAAAGCGCCATATTTGATGAGTATCTCAAAAAAAATTGATGCGATATCTTAAAAATTGAAACACAGCCAGAATTTTGAGTTGCACAGTGGGACTTCGTCCCACCGTGAGCCAGTCCGCAGAGTGGCTGGACCGCATGAAATCCGACCGAAAAGTCCCAAAACACAAACATCAGCTGGATAGGTTTTGGCAATTATTTTTTGGGATGCGCATCGATTCATATTGATCTTGAAAAGGAGCTAACAATCACCAGAGACTATTACTTTCGATTTACTGGACCGTTTGAATTTAGCACCATGCGACAACCATGCGTATTCATGCCACAAGCCACGTGAATTCTACCTAATTTTTGAGACATCCTGTATTGTTGGCAAATATACTACATTAAAAATTGTGTCAATATTTTCAACTAATCCACCAATTTGTTAGTACGTCTTTTTCCTACTCGCCACCTGTTCCGACCTGAATACCCACATTCAAAAACTAAATGAAATTCTTTCCATCTTATATTTCAATCGGACACTTTTATTGGAAGCATAATTTTTATTTTTAAAAGATAAAATTTCGAAATGCGTTTTTGGAAAAACATCTGGTGTTTCATCACTCGAAAAATGTTTACGTCAAATACGGGTCATTAGTATGTTTTATCAGAAAAAAACAATAATAAATTAGAGAATACATCGGTCCAGTTTTACAGTTTTCCGAAAGTTATTTAACACTTACTTTGTTGCTTTAATAACTGAGAAAATTAATAATTTCTAATAACTACAAACAATCCGACGAATTCAGAGGCTAATAATAAGTGTCCACTGTATACTGTTCCTTCATTTATTAATTTGTTACTTCTCCTAAATTTTATTTGTAATTTTCATTTTCCCTATTCCTTTTTCATTGTTTTTTTATTTTAAGTTATTATTGTATTAGGTCAGCCAATAAGTCTTGAAAGTGGAAATGAAACAAGACGAATTAATGAGTCGAAATACATTTATTCTTCAGTATAATCTCCTTTAAGCTTAATATATTTTTTCCAGCGATTTTTTAATTCATTTATCCCATCTCTGAAGTGGTTTTCCGGAAGACCTTCTTATCCAGTCAAAATAGACATTTAACTTTGCAAAAGTTCGCATAGAGCTGAAAATTGGTATAGGTCTTAAATACACTATTACAAATAAAATATCAAAAGTCCCTACCGATCCTACGTCTGCTAAAAATTTTATTCAAGGTCAAAGGTCAAAAATATCGGTTTTTAGCATTTTTCTCGTAAACGATAAGTGTTATCATAAAAAATATGACTGACAAAAGTTGCAGATCATGCAATTGTTGGTCTTGTACTTATACTTTTTTTTTTTCCTACGAATCACTATTCCTGAGATATCGTGATTCCAAAAGTTGGAGAAGTCGTATTCTGCTTACCATAATATGCACACATTTCCGCACCATCTATGAGGGAGTGTACTTGTACAGTAGGCATACTCCACTATCTATTGTGATTAAGTTTTATTAGGCACTATCCTATTGATTGAAAAAATGGTACTATTGGTAATGATTATTTATTATATTATATCCTGCCGATTGTCAATAAAACAGATAAACGATAAACTTCCTTGTTTCTCAGTTATAATAATTTTATTACCATACATTAACTTTAATCTTGTCTTAATTGTTCTATTATTTATAGCTGGATTTTTGCAAATGTTTTTTAATTCTTCCAATAAAAACTGACAATCACCATTATTTTCAATGTATGCCAATATTTCTTCCATCGCCAAAGTAATAGAATCATCTTCAGGACGACCGATTTTACCCCCCGTGGTGGGTCTCAAAAAGAAATTATAACAATCATTATGGTACTTAGTGTCAACAGCAACTAAATCATATTCAGCTCTCGTTATGTCAACAGAACGAGTCCAAGCTACCTTCAGAATAGAATCTTTAAATGGAAGTGTAGCAACATGATAAATTTTACGCCGAACACCGCCGCAATAAGCAATAATTTTTAAAACAAAAACCAACGCACTTACTGGCACTCTAGTACGAGGTGGACTAATCGTAGATGTACTGGCTTGTTCCATCTCGTGCTGTCTTTTAGCTGCAGCAATACTACTCTTCCGAGTGTACATTTTACGACACTGCACATGGACTGTCACAGATTGCTTGTCTTTCAGGTATTCAAGAAACCCATCATTTCTTTCAACACTTGAATCAATTAAAGTCTTCATTCCACGATCAACAACAATTTCACTTTCAGTCAAAAGTTTACTACAAATAAAGTAAAAGTGCGACATTTTTTTACAAAATTTTTAACGGCACAAATTGAAATCAAAAATATTATGAATAAGCACGTCTGTTCACTATAAAGAAACGTTCAATACTAAAAGTAGTTATCCCATTTACATCCTTCAGAAAAGGGCAGGTATACGACCGTCGCCACTCGAACAATGGAGTAGCTGATAGATGTTGCTCAAGGTTATACGGGCGAACGAAATTAGGGACCGAGCGTATATTCATTCAGAATCATATAATTTGTATGTATTTTAGTGTGTGAGTCGCACAAACCAATATTTCCATATTTTTGCTTATATCGAACGTCCAATGGCGTAAGAGTGGATATTCGATGTTTGAAATCGCGATATCTCAGGAATGGTGATTCGTAGGAAAAAAAGTATAAGAACAATTTTTGTAGAGAATTGCATGATCTATTATAACCTTTGTCTGATCTATTTTTACGATAACACTTACCGTTTACGAGAAAAATGTGAAAAATCGATATTTTTAACCTTTGACCTTGTTCGGTGGGGACTTTTGATATTTTATTTGTAATAGTGTAATTACCAATTTTCAGCTCTATGCGAATTACTGCGAAGTTAGCACTTTTTTTCGTATATTTGGACTGGATAATTCAATTTACATCATTTGTTGAGAAAACTCTTCCTTCGTAGAAATCTTTTGAGGTTTCGGAACAGATGGAAATCAGACGGAGCTAGATCTAGCCAATAGGGTGGATGTTTCAACAATTCGTACTTTGCCAAAGCACCTCTGTGAGCAGATGCATTGTCATGATGAAAGATGATTTTTTTTCTTCTGCAAATCGTGCCTTTTCTCAAGAATTTTCTATTCTAGCTGGTCTAAAAGGTTGTAATCCTGTGATTGTTATACCGATTTGAAGGTAATCAATTAACAAAATTCTTTTTGCATCCCGGAAAATTGGTGCCATATTTTTTTTGGACAACTTTGATGTCGCAGTTCAGGATCATACTGGTAAACTCAAGTATCATCCATAGTTACAAATCGATGCTCAACATCAGTTTTATTCATTGTGAAATAAGCCAAATGTTTAGAAAGTTTATCTCGAGTGATTTTTTTTGTTCCGATGTTAGCACATGTGGCACCCATCTTGTGAATAGCTTTCTCATATCCAAGACATTAATTAAAATCTCATGAACTGATCCATGTGATACCTATAGCCTTAGCTAAATTATCCACGGTCAATCGACGGTCTTCCATTACCATATATTGTACTTGCACGACAATTTCTTCAGTTGTTGCAGTTTTAAGACGTCCTGAACATGGATCACCATTGACGCGTGTACGATCAGGTTTAAACTCTAGAGTCCATCTATGAACACTCAGAAATGAAGGAGCAGACTCCTTTAATGCTTTCATTAACTTCTAATTTCTAGTTCTAATTAAGAAAACAAAATATTAAAGATTTTTTTTTTTTATTTCTCTATTTACACATTGCAAATCCATACATACATAATACAACCTTACAACTCTTTAATCCTCTCATTATAATAAGATTTATCCAACTCGGCAAAATAATCGCTCGTCTCAGATTTAACTTCATCATTCGAAATGAATCTTCATTCAGACGGTCATTTTTTCGGGTTTGGAAATAATAAGTAAACACTGGGAGACAAATCTGGCGAATACGGTGGATGTGAAAGCACTTCAAAGCGAGAGTCATGCAGCAACAATCCGAGACGTGACGTGTTTGAAGGCGCCTTATCGTGATGAAAAAGCACTTTATCTTTTACGAGATATCAACGTTTCGTCTGAATAGCACCCTTCAGTTAGTCCAGTAGTGATAGTCCGAATACGTTTGTGATCGATTTTTAACAAAAGCGACATCCATCAAGCTGAAAGCTATCTCATATCAAAAATATGGCACAAAATGTGGTAGCCACGGCCTATCGAGATGTTGTCCGACTTCACGGAAAATTACCAACAGCCACTGGATTCTTAAGATACAATATTTTGCTTTTTCTCTACCTCCTTTCCTCTTCAACAATAATTATGATCCAT
>JAHKBH010000554.1:0-7500 GCA_019049505.1 Pachyrhynchus sulphureomaculatus
ATAAATGAAGAGCTTAGATAGGTTTCTCACCAATGGCTGTTTATTGTAAATAGTCCCTTAGTGTCAATGTTTAAAAAAAAAAACCACATTTAATGATACTAAAGAGGCAAAAATAAATACCCTAGATAACATTACTCATAATGAGCATTAATGATAGACAATGACAGAATTGGAACAAGTTAAAGAATGTAAATATTTTGGGTGTAGGATGATTGATCAGAATCAAATTTCGTAGTCATGCCACTTAATATAACAAAAAAAGTATCAAAAAAAAATTATTTTTATATGTAGAATCGGTAAAAATTTAAGTACTTGGGCTTAAATGCTAATATATAAGTCGATAATAATGCCCCACCTCAAATTATTGTTCGCACAATTCTCTATATGTTCAACAAAAGAGATATAGACAATCTCCAGAAAAAGCAAAACTGGGCATTAAGATGTATAATAGGTTGTAATAAGTATTCAAGAATCAAAGATATGTTGAAAACAACAGACTTAAAGTGTAAAACAAATTATTTTTTTTAAATACAATGATAAGTTGTTTTAAAATTAAAAATAGAATGTAGCCTGAACATATTTTAGAAAAATTACAAAAATGTCAATGACAATTCACGCATATAACACTAGAAATAGATTGGACTTTTATGTTCCCAACTGTGAATTCATCATATGCTGAAAATTGCTTATTTCATCGAGGGACTTATAGAATTTAACAATCTTTCCAATAAATTTGAAAAATGCAAACTTTGTAAACTTTAAAAAAATTGTTAAGAAGCTACATAATAGATAACCATAGCATTTAAGTTAGTTTGTAATTATATATATTGTAATTGTTTAGCTTTGCTAATAATACAAGATTATTATAATTATATTATATACATATACATATATATGTATATTACATATATATATAATATATATATATATATATAATATATATATATATATATATATATATATATATATATATATATGATATGTATGTATGTATATATGTATATATATATATATATATATAATATATATATATATATATATATATATATATCTATATGTATATATTATATATATATATATATATATATTATATATATATATATATATATATTATAGTAATATAATAAATATATTATATATATAGTATATAATATATATACCATATATATATACATATATATATATAATATATATATTAGTATATATATATATATATATATTAAATATATATATAATATATATATATGTATATATTTATATATATTATGTATATAATATATATATATATATATATAATATATATATATAAATATATAAAATATTACATTATATTTTTTTATAGTTTATATTACTTATATTTAACTTTTATTTTGTATTATAGGTACCTTTTTTGTAAAAATAGTACTAGTTCCGGTGGGGCAATAGTACCATCATCAGTCATATTTGATTGTGATAAAGCAGTTGGATACTTGGGCAGTTTATAGAATTTGCTTTTATACTGGGACATGTTTCTTGTCCTATTTTCTTTGATGATGATTGTAGTCAAGTCAATCGAGGGATCCTAGGGCGGGAATCCAAAATGGGTAACTAAATTCATGTTATTTTTACTGTTTGAGATCATGTTAAAATTAATTTGTAGAGAAATAAGTTTTAATTTTTTTTGTATTATATGTTTAAGATGCGTATATTAAAATTTTTGTCAGTTTCTTTTGACACAAACTCTTGTAGATTGAAGTCTTTATACAGACCATTAGCAATATTGTGCGGAAATTGTTTCTATTTATAGCCCAAGCATGGATTTTGGGATTAGCATAATGTCAGACTATCAGACAAGGATAGTGGGAAGGGATAAGTTTGTCAATAAAAAAAAATTTCTTCAATGATTTGGCCCTAATTTCCACCATATACCACTGATACTTATAAGGAGATAATTATTGTTTATGTATGTTAATATATTTCTTAACGAGTAACTGTTAAAAGTAGTTTTGCTTGTAATTTTTGAGAAATAATAGATTTTAACATCATGTTTGACTGCTTCAATATAAAGATGGTTTACCCACATCTTGTTGCTATAATTAATTGTAAAAGTTTTAGATATTTAAGACGTAAAAGATAGGAAAATCTTCGATCAAATGCATGCGTTTTTTACAATTTTTATTGTCATATGTGCATTAAAAAATTAAAAAGTCAAAAATATATATACATAAAAAAATTACTTTGCTTTCGTTTGTTAAAAATATGAAGGCAGTTTACCTTCTAGTTTGTTGTAAAAATATTAGATAAAATATTACTTTTTCATGTATTTTATGAAGTGTTCTTTCGCTGTGGGCAACGTAGCTTGAAGAAGACTGCGTGCGGCGGGACTTGGGCGTTCTTTCCAATTTTTGAAACACATATATGCATTTCACTGATTGGACTTTCACAAGGTTATTATAAATAACATATGATTGTGTGCGGCGGGAAGCAAGCGAAAAGCTATGTTTGCCCACATTAATTTTACCTTGAAAATCAAATTATTTCGCGTTTTTCTCTAACATAATGCTCTCTCTGCTCTCGTAAGAAATACCGTAAATATGTTGGGAGGGAATGTGGAATTTTTTGGCACAATGACACTACACCAAACACTTAATTTTGGCACTCGGGCGCGCGTTTTCGCTAACCATGTTAAACTTCATCAGGAGCGATGATTGACTCAATCAATAAATGTGCTTGTTTGTGAAGAATTGAAAAAAGAAAAACTAACGTCTGGAATACTGTAGATGACAGTGGTTGAGTAAGTTTTCAAAATAAATAATAATAATTTCTTTATTATAATTTTATAAGAATGGATTAAAAAGGGCAGGAATTGAGCCTCCTCACTTAACCTAAATGTTTTATACAGGAATACTTGAACTTCAAGTAGAAATAATAATGATTTATCAAGTATACAAGATTAAACTTAGAAATATAGGAAGAATTAGCTCAGAATAATAAATTTTGTGATGTGAAAACAACTTATTAAAATTTAAAACTTAACAGGGTGGTACAGAAGCTTCAACACTGCGATAATAAAAAAATGCTATATTTCACATTTTGTGCAGATTAGATTAAGGGGCCTATTACGTTTTAAAATTTTTGAGGCATGCCACATCCTTAGATCAACTGGTAATCTATCTGTTTAAAAAAAAATTCTAGCTCAATGTTATTTTCATACAGTAGTATGGGAATAATGATTTCCTCAGGTTTACATCTAAGATGTTAAAAATGAGTTTTAAAGTTAGGCGAACGCTTCCCATATCTAAAATTTTTTGCTTTGGAAAAAAAGCACTCATAAATAATTGTTGTTTTTTCTATCTAAGTAACAAT
The DNA here is from genome assembly GCA_019049505.1 of Pachyrhynchus sulphureomaculatus. Taxonomy (NCBI): domain Eukaryota; kingdom Metazoa; phylum Arthropoda; class Insecta; order Coleoptera; family Curculionidae; genus Pachyrhynchus; species Pachyrhynchus sulphureomaculatus. The sequence goes on from JAHKBH010000554.1 coordinate 3,346, forward strand.
AATTCAAGGCCGAATTTCGTTGTAGATTTTGGGCCTTAATACCTTCTAGTAATTGGAGGAATAATAGGTTGCATTCTTCATTCCTGAAGGCTCATTTGGGGGAATAACCTGGATGTGGTTTGGGATGATCGGAGGTTTTCTCGTTCATTTTAATTCATTTAATATTGATTATTGATTTTGCTCAATCCTGGGCTGAAGGCCTGGGTAGGAAACTATGAAAGAAACTGAATCTAAGGGATGGTATTTTGCCCTTATTGGCATTACAATCCGGTGTTATGCATTGAGTTATTGCGGGAATAGTTTTGCGTATGTAGTCCTTTACCAAAGTAAGTAATCCCTAAGTAAATTGATTTTGTGTTAGAATTAGTGTATTGTTATTATTGTTTTCATATATATCCCGGTGACCCGCGAAAATAGGTCGTGATCCCAGATACATCATGATTTTTAACATAAAAATCTTTTATTGTTCTCAATTTCCAACTGCACACGTGCTTTATTACTTTTATGATACTATATCCCAAAAATAAGGGTTGATGATTGAGTTTAAATAATATCTTTATACTTAAGTAGCTGCTTTAACAGTCTAGCATTTATAGAAAAGAGTTGCTATTCTTGAATTGATTGTGCTTCAAAGCTTTTGTGTGGTTCTTTTAGTTGAAATTTCATTTTTAAAATAATACCAAGAAAGCAGTTGAGTGTCGAACATCGAAGTGCCATGAGAAATGCTGTAGTGAATGAGAAGTCGTAAAAAACGAATGCAGACAAAAAAGGTTTGGTCAGCCTAAAGTCTCAATAGAACGTGAAGATGTGATTTCCAAACAAATGCTACGCTTAACTGCTTGTCAAATTACCACTTTCGACTATCCACTGTTAAAAGCAATAGTGTTGTGTGCAGACCTAAGAGGATGTGTAGTGCCACAGTACTGTAAATAATAGACACAAGCAGAACAGATAGAAATGGAGAGCTAAAACACATAGAAATTGGTTGATAGACCAGTGGAATGAAGTTTTTAGAAGGATTTACAAATTTTTGACTCTAATGGATGAATATTTGTGCACCGTTCAACTACTCGAAAGGCTTTTTGGAGTTTGCACTGTAAGCATGAAGGTGTGAGCTTTATGGTTTGTTTGATAATTTTGGGAATAGTAAGCCAGGCAGTTTGATTAAAATATACGGGAAGTTAAATAAAAGGGGGTTACTTGAAAATTCTGCCAGAGCATGCATGTTATTGGGCTAAATATCGTTGATTGCAATATCTTTCATCAGCTAATGACTGTATTGACTCTTCAAAGCTATCTAAAGAGTACTTTAAAGAATGAAAGAGAGACAAACTGATAAATATAACGTCACGGCCATCTCAATCTCGCGACCAATTTCGAAGAGGTTTACAATAAGACTAAATTTTAAGTTCAAAAAGATGGGACCATTTGGATGTGTTAATTGGTACTAAATTTAAATTAAGAGGTAATAAAATTGGGTTAATTACAGATGGTCTATCTTAACACGGCATCTTAATATGGGAGTATATTTTCAAATTCTATTTGGGTATTCGATATTTTTATAGTATTTTTAATGGCTTTTTGTGCTAAGAATTTCTAAATAATCCATGTTTTCTTTTTTGAGCGCTGTATAGCAACTTCACCCTCTTGTTATTAAAAAAGTGGTTATTGTCTGCGCAGTGTTCAGCAAAGCCTGTTGATTTTTTGTTTTATTTAAAATAGAGTGTCTGTGTTCTTTTAATTTTGTTGTAGATTCCGTCCCGTTCGTCCCACATAGGCAGCGTCACAGCTATCACAATTAAGTTCATATTTACTCGATTTTCCATATTTGTTAGATCTTTCTTTGTTATTAACTAGATATCGGGCTATATTGTTTTTATTAACACTGATACAGTTTATTTCTAATTTTATTAAGGTTATTGTTGATTTTGTTACTAACACATTGACATAGTTGATAGCAAACCATTTTCTGCTTTCGTTTTTTCCATCTGCGTAAAATTGTTTAAGTATATTTTATGTTTTTTGTTTTTTTTTCCAGTTTATATTTTATAAATCAAAATCAATCTTGGCAAATCAAAATGTTCAACCTTCCACAGTCTTATACACAGATTAACTAACATTCCACTAAGTACAGACAATTATCCAAAAGAACTGAACATAATCAAAAAAATAGCCAAAAACAATGGATATAATCCATTTATTATAGATAAATTGGAAAAAACAAAAAAACATAAAAATATACTTAAATAATTTTACGCATCAGAGGTAAAAAAACGAAAGCAGAAATGGTTTACTATCAACTATGTCGAAGGTATTAGTAACAAAACACAACATTAGCCTTAATAAGTCAGAAATAAACTGTATAAGTGTTAGTAAAAACAATATAGCCTGATACCTAGTTAACGACAAAGAAAGATCTAATAAATATGGAAAATCGGGGGTATATATGAAAACTTAATTGTGATGACTGTGACGCTGTCTATGTGGGACAAACGGGACGGAGCCTACAACAAAGATTAAAAGAACACAGACAATCAAACAGTTATACTGTATTTTATTTCACAAGTGTAAATATAGAATTAAGGGCTTGAGTAATCCTATTTTCCAGGTTTTGAATATTCTCTGGTTTTCTCTTGTATACATATTCTTTGATATGACCCTAATAGAAGAAACCAAGAGGCGTAAGATCTGGTGTTCTTGGTGGTCATCTTATTGAATCATTGGTACTGATTCAACGATTTCCAAAGGTTAAATTTAAAAGTTAACTACTATCGTAGCATTATGCGCAGGGATGTCGTGCTATTGATAAATAGTTTGTGCGAATTTGAAAACAGGCAAGTTTTCTAAAAAAATAAATCTTGTTTAATATTTCAAGGTTCTTCGAAATAAATTGGTCCCTATAATTCGCTTTTCTATAATGCCAAGCCAAACGTTAATTTCAAATTTTTCCTGGAAACCACTGTTTCTCACTAAATGAAAATTTCCCGTTGACCATATTAATATTATCTTTGTTAAGCATGCCAATAGGTTAGTAAATCGAGATTCGACCAAAAGTAAAATAAAAATTTTTAAATTTGAGCACTCTCCGTTAGAAGTCCAAACTTCGTAGGTAGTTGTTCTCATATAAGTCTTAGTATATATAAATATATATATATATATATATATATATATATAATATATATATATATATATATATATATATATATATATATATATACAGTAATACCCCGCTTTACGCGAGGGATACGTTCCGAAAAAAATCGCGTTAACTGAAATTCGCGTATATCGAGGTTTATGATTAAACATAGTCAAAATTTAATACAAAAAAATACAAATCATTTTAATCAATCACTTTAATTCTAAGAACACTTTATGCAATTACTACTCTTATTTTTTACGGAAAAATACATCTATTGTCTTTTGGGTAACGTTTTGTTTACGTTCTTGTAAAATACGTTCATAACACCCAACACTGTTTTTAATTGTTTGACACACGGTCAAGACACGGTCATCATTATTGTCTATACTCTGCAATATGTCCAAACCTGAATAAATTTTTGAAAGTGCATTTTGTATTTCCCCTGAAGATAAAACTTTCTCTTCTACTTGTTCTTCCTCATCGTAGATAGGATTATTCTGTAACTCGATCAGATCTTCATTGCTAATAGGATCGTCGTGCGTTGCTACAAGTTCTACGAGATCTTCTACCGTGACATCTTCAAGTTCAGACCCCTCAATCATTGCAGCAATGTCTTCAAGCACTTGTCTCTGCATCTGGACAATTCTTCTAGGTGCTTCCACTACATCTGGCCAAAGATTACGCCACACCCCATTCATACAACTCATTTTAACTTCCTTCCAAGCCTCTTCTATGTTGTGAATAGACTTCATAATGTTGTATGACTTCCACCACTCTCGCATAGACTGTCTTCCTTCCCCGTCAGTTTCATGAATTAGTTGGCTAAAAGTGCGGCGATGGTAATAAGCTTTGAAGTTTGCTATTGCTCCCTGGTCCATAGGTTGTAATATTGACGTAGTGTTTGGTGGAAGGAACTTTACGTACACTTTTAAGTCTCTGGGCGTATCAAGTGAGGTTGGATGTCCTGGGGCATTGTCTAAGAGTAATATAACTTTAGGTTCAAGCCCATTTCTGTC
>JAHKBH010000554.1:12500-20000 GCA_019049505.1 Pachyrhynchus sulphureomaculatus
TCTGTGGTGGTTTAGATATTGAATTTTGTTAATCGACTCTAAGATAAGCGATTCCTACTTTTTTCTTAACAGCTAGCTTTATAGTTCAGATTAGCAGATGTGCTGGTCGACTTTAATTTTACACTGTTTATTTTGCGGATAGCCGAGGAAAAAAACGGTACGTTTTTTTCTCACCTATATTTTGCATGAATATTAAAAATACTTTGCTGATAGACGAAACGGTATTTGGAGATTTTTTTGTTGAAAATTCTTAAGATATCTTAGTAAAAGAATCTTAATACAAGGCGATACTTAGAAATTTTTTTTTGAAATTGTCGAAGATTTTTTTTGATGTTTAGTAAAGAAGTTTACAGATTTTAAGTGCCTTTACATATTTTTTATTTTGACTATTGGGAGCACAGGAGAAATATTTTTACGATTTTTTAAACAATTTTTTTTTTTTTTTATTCATTTATCATGGAAATTTTATTCATTTATCATGGAAGCCTTCAATTTTAAAGTCAATCACTTACTGGAAAATGAATTAGACTATGAACTGAAAATCCGTCGTACTTTCTCAGAACGTCCGGTCGCGAATAAAAGAAAGATTCTAACGAGGATCTTAAGTAAAGAAATACTCCAATAAATCAGATTGGACTAAATAGTTACAAAAAGTTTCTAATTTTTTTAAAAGTCTAATAAAAATTCTCCTTCTCAAATTAAAACTCCTGCTTCTCCAAATGGTCACATGTCCCCTTTATTCGTGCATAAATATTTAGATAATGGACCGCATATAAAAATAGATCTATTAGGTGCCCATTTCTCGGCTTTACTTGACTCTGGTGCAAATGCCTCCGTTTTAGGTCAGAATGGTATAAAAATTTTAAGTCGTTTAAGTATAAAAATATGCCACGTCAAAAATAGAAGTGTTACCACTGCAGATGGCAGCCGTCTAAAAGTTTTAGGTACGGTTGAGTTGCCGCTAGTCTGCAATGGTCATTGTTTAGTAATCTCTGCTCTAGTAGTACCTTCTCTATCACATACTTTGGTTTTAGGATGTGATTTCGCACAAAAATTCGGAATTCTAGTAAATTTTAAAAATAATTCGTGGTATCCACAGTCCCTAGAAGTCAACTCTCAAACAAGTTTTAAAGATTGTTATTCAGAAAGTTCTTTAGAAAACCTTTTCTCGCATCTATGTACCCTAGATGATCTCTCGCGGACGGAACGCTTAAAGGCAGAAAAGTAAATAAGCTCTTTCAAAGAAATAAGTAGTAAAGATAGGTTAGGCCGAACGAATAAAATCACCATGTCTATAGATACGGCTGATGCCAGTCCTGTAAAGACAAGGCCCTTCGCCATGTCTCCGAACATGTCAAAAGTATTAAATAAGGAGTTAGACGAAATGTTGAAACTCGGAGTGATATCGTCTATGCTTTGACGGTAGAAAGCTCAACGAGGTCAGCAAATTTGATAACTATCCATTACCGAACATCGACAGAATTTTGACATCACTCAGGAATGCTAAGTATGTATCTTCGATAGATCTTAGAAAGGCTTTCTGGCAAATCCCTTTAGACAAATCCTCTAAGGAAAAGACCGCTTTTGCAGTAGTAGGCCGAGGTCTATTTCAGTTCGTCACTATGCCGTTTGGTCTAAAGAACGCTGCTCAAAACTCAGCAACGTTTAGTGGACGCTATATTTGGTCCGAAATATGAGCCACATATTTTTACCTATCTCAATGATATTTTAGTAACATCGGAAGACTTCGAATCGCATGTTCGCTTACTTAAGGAAGTAAAAGATAAATTGAAAGAGGCCGGACTGACGATAAATTTGAGCAAATGTGATTTTTTCAAAACTTCTCTAAAGTTTTTAGGCTATATTGTAGGCTCAAATTCCTCGCGTACCGATCCGGATAAAGTAGCAAGCATGGTTAATTATGCGAGACCTACTAATACTACAGAAGTTAAGCGCTTCGTAGGAATGTGTTCATGGTACAGACGTTTTATCGAGAATTTTTCTACCTTGTTGTCGCCTATTAATGATCTTTTGAAAGGACGAAAAAAAAGGACAATCGATAGATTGGACAAAGGCAGCCGAAGAATCTTTTATAAAGATTAAAGAGCTATTGGTTTCAGCTCCCATTTTATCCCAACCAGACTTTCTCCCAACAGTTTTATATTTCTAGTGATGCTTCTAATACCGGTTTAGGGGGCGTCCTAACACAGAAAATCAATGGTGAGGAAAGAGTGATAGCGTATGCCAGTAGAACTTTATCAAAGGCTGAACGTAACTATTCGGTTGTTGAAAAAGAATGTTTAGCAGTACTCTTTAACATCGAAAAGTTTCGACCTTACATAGAAGGTGTTCCTTTCACGGTCATAACAGATCATTATAGTTTATTGTGGCTTAATTCTATTAAAAACCCTAGTGGCAAACTAGCGCGTTGGGCGATTAGGCTGAGACAACATACATTTAATTTAATTTGGCCAAAAATGCGTTTAGATATCTTAAAGTTTGTGAGGACTTGTGAAGTATGTGGAGCGCAGAAATCTCCAAATACACTACCTATGGGACTGATGGGAAAAGAGAAAACGGTTAATTACCCTTTTCAAGTCATAGCAGCAGATCTAGTAGGTCCATTTCCACGTTCAAAACAAGGAAATAAATGACTTTTCGTAATTTCTTGCTGGTTAACAAAGTATACCGTGTTATTTCCTTTGAAAAGCTCTAAAGCCGAATGCTTTTTGAAAATTTTAGAAAACGATATTTTTCTAATCCACGGAGTTTCATCGCTTTCGATATGCGATAACGGTACTCAGTTTACTTCTGAGTGTCTTAAGAGCTTAAGTGAGACATATAGTTTTAACATACGTTTCAATCCCGTGTGCCCTCTACAATATAATTTTGTTGAAAGTAATATTCGTTGATTCACGTGATAATTCGGGATAAAGGAATTTCAAAGATTCAAACACGAAGTAACCGGGTTTACACCGTCTTTCTTAGTTTACGGCAGACATATACCTCTATCTGGATCATATTATAAAAACCTAGATTTGGATGTCAATGTTGACAGCGAAATAATTCCGGGTAACAGGGGTGCGTACGCCGAAAATTTAAAGGGTTTAAAAGATATTTTCACCGACGTGCGTAGTAGGATACATAAGGCTTATGAACGGAACAGTAAGTCTTACAACCTTAGAAAAAGGGATTTTGCCTTTAATATAGGTGATCACGTTTGGCGAAAAAATAAAATTCTTTCCAGTGCAGCTGATAAATTCACATCTAAGTTGGTACCTAAGTATGTGCATTGCGTGATAAGAGAAAAGATTTCAGATCTAGTTTATGTTTTAGTTAATTTAGATGGGACTAAAGTAGGACGATGGCATATTAAAGACTTAAAACCATTCAACGGACCTAACCCTAGTGAAAGTTTGTCAGAAGAAGAATAATTTATATTTACGTTATCTTAATTGCTCTACTTTACCTTTTTTTGATGTTGCTCTGTAGAGGTGACGACCTCGTTTTTTTGACTGTTATAAAAGTTGAGCAGAGTATAGCTTACTTTTATAGTTTTTTGCTAAGGTTTTGGGTATTGGCCATATCCCAAACTTAGGTTGATTGTGGGTGATGTTTAGCATCGACTCAGCTGTTGCGAGCTTGCGAAAGAGTCACACTCAGGATATATCATAAGACTGGTATGTCGGTGGTCGCGGGATTTGATTTGCTTATGACCCCAAATAATATCCGGTTCTTGACACTTGGAAGCGAAATTTTGATTGGAGGCAATCCAAGGTGATCTTGAGTTAGGACAAGCGCAAGATGTAGCTCGTGTAGGGTGATGTAGAGTCAAAATTTTTAGGAGCAATTTCAAAGTTTGTTACCCGAGTGGGTGTATTTTTATTACCTTAATGGTATATTTTGGGTGCAATTAAGAGTAAATTGATTTTGGTTTATCCAGTAAGTCTAAGACTTGGATTATTTTGGTTTAGATCTTCTTCTGCATTGACAAACTGAGGGTATTTTCGATTTTTTTTCCAGAGCCGTTTAAACGTTACCTTTGAGTCACTAATTTTTTTTAAAATTTTTTTTGCATGGACTCATAGGCGTATGTTGAGTTTTTTCGGTTTACTATCAGATGGATAGAAAATTGAAGTTCTGCAGGAGAACTAAAGGCTGATCATTTACAGGAGATGAGAGCAGAGTAAGACAGTCGTTTCACAAAGAAATGATCAAAATCTGATACCGAGATGAGAACCTTGTCAAGAGAGGCTAAGCGCAGTGAAGGAAGATTCCTAACCGAATTTTTAGATTTCCAAGAGGTAATCTAGAAGTTTGGGCTGACAGAAAACGGTTATGCCTGATACCTGTAGCAGTTTCTTCTAGAGGCTATTGTCTAGGGAGACGATTAACACCATGATCGAATATTTTAGCTGTCAACGATGTTTTCTTCTTGTTTCTGATTAAGCTGGAAAGGCTCTTGTCGTCTTCAAAAGTTTTGTTGCGTTGCCACCAAAAATTTGAGAAATTTTTGCTTCATGTAGCTTTTTTAAGCTCATTTTCGTTTTTTTTAAAATTCCCGTTAGAAGCTTGGTTAAGTCAACCTTGTAGACCTTTTAGGTTGTATCCCATGAGTTATCTGTTTTTACAGGCTGTGATGCACCGGGTGCTAACAGATGCCGTTACGACGTTTGGCAGGGAGTTAGTCTTCCTGAGGAACAGACTGATTGGAAGGGTAGTCTATGGGGGGTGAACGTTTGACCTTTGGGACCTTTAGGGGTTTTGTTACCCAATGGTTATTTCTATTTGAACCAAAGGAGAGCCTAGCTACTGTAGTCGACCTCAGCTCCAATTAGCCTATTAGTGGTGACAGGCTGTTGGCAGTAGTGTGTTTCGGAACACCCTATTGATTAAATTTTTTTTTCTGACTTATGGTGGTGTGGTAGACACCGTTTCAGTTTAGTGGATGCTATAATCTACTCCCTTTTGTTGGTGGACACCAGGGTCACCAATTCTGTATTTTATTGTCTCCACCATTCAGTATATCGTGGTGAGGTGTTTGTCTCCTGTTATGTGGGATGGATTGAATGTTTTTCGTTGTTGTTCTAGGGCGAGACCAGTACACGAGGGTTCTTCATGCAACTTGGAGAAGCGCAATGCTGGTTAAATTTTATATCTCAGTGTAGCCACCCTGAAGAATGACGGAGGGCGTTTCTTCTGGCTCATGTTTCTAGGCAGATTTGTCACTTTGGTGCGATGTGCCGAAGATTTGATTAGCTTTTGCTAAGAGCTTTCACCAAGCTCAGTATGGAGTTATCATAACCAAGAGTTTGGGATTTGAACTCCTGTATATATGTCTGTATATATTTCTGTATATATTTCTGTATATATTTCTGTATATATTTCGGTGTATGTTGGTTGCCTGAGGGCATGTGCTCAAAATGCGAGATTTTGAGTCGTTTTGCTTATGGACTCCCATATATAGGATTATGACTTTAGGGAGGTCCTATTTAGAGGCTAGCTGTCTCATATAGTTATGTTGGGAATGTTTCCTTGAATGTTAGTTGTGCGCAGACTAATCATTCTGTTCTTAGTGAACATTGCTTTTAGAAGCAGGATCATTCAGTTTAGTGAATTTTAGCTCTTATAGCTATTCACTGTGTTTAGGGTGAATTTTAGCTTTTGTAGCTATTCACTGTGCCTATAGTGATATTGTTAGCTTTTATAGCTGCTCACTATGTTAAAGGCGAGATTGTTCTTTTAGAACGCAGACTTTGTGTAGTCGAGGACTACTTACAGAGTGTTTTCTTGGCGAGGAGCCGAGGTTTTTTCTGGCGATATACCAGAGTGTTTTCTTGGCGAGGAGCCGAGGTTTTTTTTCTGGCGATATACCAGAGTGTTTTGTTGGCGATAAGCTGACGTGTTTTCTGGCGATCAACCAGAGCGTTTTCCCTAGCGATTTTAGCATGTCTGGATGTCTTAGGACGTCGACATTGCGTTATAGAGTGCGATTATCTGGCGATCAACCAGAGCGTTTTCCCTGGCGATTTTAGCATGTCTGGATGTCTTAGGACGTCGACATTGCGTTATAGAGTGCGATTATCTGGCGAGCAACCAGAGCGTTTTCCCTAGCGATTTTAGCATGTCTGGATGTCTTAGGACGTCGACATTGCGATGTAGAGTGCGATTATTTTCTGAGTGCGACTAGTAGTGATACTAGATTTGGAATGTTCTCTTAGCGATGAGCTAGAGCATTGATGGCGATTTTTCCCGAGCGTTTGTCTAGATATTTATCCAGATAATTTTTTTTTTGGCTTTGTGCGAAATAGTCTGACAAGACTTTTCCTTTTTAGTGTAAGTGTTTGCACTAGAATCATTTTTTTATTTTTTTTCTTTATTTAAGAATTTTTATAAATTTCTTTTGCTGAAATAGAAAATTTTCAGACAATCCTTAAACTATTTTAAGGGGGGTGTTCATACTTTGTTTCAGTTCATTTTTTTTTGGTGGTTTAGACAAGAGTCTAGACAAAGTTATATTTTTTTTGTTTTGGTAACAATAACAGAGCTGATTCTTTTATATAAGAAGACCGCGATTGTTACTTTGAACAGGTATTTCTTATGTTCATGCAAGGATTTTTATTTACTTTTTGATGTACTTAACCTTAGTGCTTAATTAAGTTAAGTCTAGTTATAAGATTCTTGTGTACATGCAAAGATTTTCATTTGGTTTTCATTGTACTTAATATTAGTGCTTAATTGAATTAAGTCTAGTAGTAAGGTCCGAAGTTTGTAATTTTGTTTTAAGTTCTGACCTTAGTATTAAGTGATAGTGTACCACTTTGTACCTTTTCATAAGTAGCCTAAGTTTAATAGACTAGTGTAGTCTATTTCTTTTTGGAAGGGGGTAAATGTAACATTCATTTTTTCCTAGATTTTAAGACCATGTAATGTTACTGATTTTTCCATTTCAAATTGTACTTATTTTCATTTTTGTATCGAACGGTATATTAATAAGAGATTCCAAGACGTCCGGTATAGTGTGTTGTGCGGGTTCCTGACCGAATCTCTCGCTACGCCGCGATTGGTGAAATGTTTGATCCGCAGTTTTGATTGGAGCGTCGTGATATTACCGGCCAAAGTCGCACGATTATTTAAGGCTCCGCAGAGCTTGAATGAAGGTTGTTGTGATTTTACCATCTAGCCGTCAGGCTAATTGTCATGAGAGTCGCCAAGTAGGCTTCCTTCAACTGAGCTAAAAAAAAAAAAAAGAAATAAAGCTCAGAACAACCAACATAAAAGCACCAGTTTCTTCAATAAAAGCCGTAGTGGGCTTTCTAAGTGTTTGTTAAGAAAAAGTGTGAAATCGGGCGTAGTCGATCACAGCAGGAATAAAAAACAGTAAGTCAACAAAACTCCCTTCAATAGACTTATTCGAGAGTAGCGCCTTAACTGCAACGTAAAACAGACTAAAAAGTGAAGTGTAAAGCACGATTTCTCGTCTTCGGGGGTTATAATAGT
>JAHKBH010000554.1:25000-27532 GCA_019049505.1 Pachyrhynchus sulphureomaculatus
AGGCTATTGGTCTATAATTAGCACATATAGTTTTTTCTCCTTTTTTGTATATTGGACAAATGAGCGACTCTCTCCAGCTCACTGGCGCCTGTTTCCCGTATTTCTTGCACCAACTGGCATATTTCATTTTCCAGATCTACTCCTCCAGCTTCTATCAGTTCTACAATTTCCACCCGGGGCCTTATTTTTTTTGGGTTCTGAGTATTTCTCTTATTTCTTCTTTGCAGGGTTTATTTGTCCCCTCCTGCCCTTCAGTTAATTTTGCTTCCTATTTCTCATTCAACTCATTTTCATCTCCATTTAGTGTTTCTTTAAAGTATTCCCCCCATCTATTCAATCTTTCGGCGAAGCTTACTGCTAAACTTCCATCTTTTTTCCTACATATTAGCATTTTGTCTCTGTTTATTCCCTTTGTATTTTACAAAAAAAAAACACGTAAATCGGATAAGTGGTTCTTGAGTGCTAAGCGTAGTAATGGATAGACAGACAGACAGAGATGTTACGTTTTATATATTATAGATTTTTTTTTTACATATATTAAATTAAGAATTAAAAAAATCACGTAAATCGGATGAGTGGTTCTCGAATGATAAGCACACTAACGGACAGACAGACAAAGAGACTTTGCGTTTTATATATATTATACAGATTATTATTATTATTATATAACCTGGTCAGAGAACATATCGTATAAGTGGTTCTAGAGGGATAAGCGCACTAACGGACAGACAGACAGACAGAGAGACGTTGTATTTTACATATATTATAGATATAGATTATTATTATTACTATATAACCTGACTAAAGAATATATGTATGAATTTAAAAAAATACACGTAAATCGGAAAAGTGGTTCTCGCCTGATAAACGCACTAATGGACAGACAAAGAGACATTGCATTTTATATATTATAGATTATAGATATTCTCTGCTACATAATATTGTTCCAAATTTAATGGTTTAGGCTGTGTACTGCAACGGAACGCGCTAGCGGCAAACTTTTTTCCGACTTCATTCACTATTAGCGTCACTGCTCATTCCCTATGCTACCTATCGTAATAAAATATAGCCTATAACCTGGCCAGAGAACATATGTATGTTTTTAAAAAAAAGTACGTAAATCGGATAAGTGGTTATTCAGTGATAAGCGCACTAACGGACAGACAGACAGACAGATGGAGAGACGTTGCATTTTATATATATTATATATATATATATATATATATATATATATATATATATATATATATATATATATATATATATATATATATATATATATATATATATATATATATATATATATATATATATATATATATATATATATATATATATATATATATATATATATATATATATATATATATATATATATATATATATATATATATATATATATATGTCTATATATTTCTATTATCTGTTTTAGGTGGATTCTTGCAGTCTTAACAAATTCTTTATTTCCATCAATTTGATATTTTGTATAATCGTCAGCGTTGTTTCTATTCTACCTGCAGTTCAAGACAAATTGCCCAGATCAGGATTGTTACAGTCTTCAGTTGTTACTTTGTATGTAACTTACCTTACATGGTCTGCAGTATCTAACTCTTCAAGTAAGTTGTGTAAAATATCGTTCAGCTCACGTACATTCACGATTTTTTTTTTATTTAAGGAAATCTGTAGTCCTTTTTTAAAGCCTAGGAAAGTCAAATGTCAGTGTTTTGAGAATATAAGTAAATAAAATTTTTCACCTTAATAGAATAAAAAACAAGTGAGGAATAATTAATTGCTATTCACGTTGAAAACATCGCGAAACATTACAGAATTAAAATAAACAACATTCATTTGTCGGTTGACTTTGTTAACAAATATCCTATACAGTATAAAATTAATTATGATTTTTATCTTAATTGTTTTGATGTATTAAATAAGGTACATTTTACGTTTTTTTTTATTAATTATTTAATTACATTTAAGGTCCCAAACCCAAAAATTAAAATATCCTACATATCAACACACCAGTCTAAAAAAATGTTTGTTACTCATCTTAGGGATATTAGAGGCCTACTTGGAAATTAGAGGCTGATGTTCTGATGTTTTAAATGTGTTTATAACTTTAATAATTTTTGAGATACTGAGTTTAAAAAAGGACATAATTCGGTTACAATTATTACATACACTCATTAAGAAAGTTGTCGCTTAAAATTGGTCTTAAATGGCTACAGATTGTAGCCGGTGGGAAATATAGTCTTGGACAGTTCATTCCAAGGAGAAGTGACAAACATATTTGATATTAAAGAATATTTAGGAATGAGGAATGTAGAAGAGTTACTAATCATTTATTAATGAGAAAATTAAATAAAATATGAAAGGCGAAGCCAACACAACTCTGGCTAAAATTCCATCATTTATTAAAGCGGTCCATATTTGAACCTATTTTATTTCAGTCCGTGGGCTATTTTCAGTGACAATACTGATCGGGTCAGACACTAAAAGAAGTACCATCCACACAACTGCCGAAATTCGGAA